>VZTM01017828.1:86780-105557 GCA_013400555.1 Jacana jacana | reverse complement strand
GTGGCACCGCCTCCGGGCCGGGGTCCGGCGGCTCGTTGCTCCCTCCAACCGTCCTGCCTCTCGCGCCTGAGGGAGGGTGGGCTGCCATCCTGCGGAGCCGGCTGGAGCGCAGGAGGAGCCCTGTGCCGTGGCGGGACGGGAAAAACGATGGCCCCGAAATGTGCACCCAGGAGAAACGGGCGAGGCACGGTGCCGCCGGGCTGTCCCGGGAACGGCGCTGGCGTGGCGTTGGCTGAGGGATCTCCTCATGGCGAGGAGGCAGGGCCCTGGCTGTCGGCTCGGCGGTCTGTCTGTAGGAAGCCTGGGGAAAGGCCGAGTGTCCGGTGTGGCTGCTCTGCACCGCAAAGACCGGGGTTCAGCATCCCCTTCCAGGCGCCATGGTGTTCATCCACCATCAGCTTCCCCGTGCTACACTGCATCCGTTCCTGTCGCTTTCCAAAGGGCTTAAGCCCAAAAGCACGCACCCAGCGGCCCCAGCAGCCATGCTGGCCGGTTGGCGGTGATGGTGCCGGTGATGATCGGCAGGTGATGACCTGGTTCTGGTGTTGGACATGCTGCCCAGGAGGTCCATCGCTGCCCAGATGGGGTAGGTGAGGGTGAGGCACACCCTCCCCTCTCTCTGTGGGTCTCTCTAGTGCCAGACAGCTTGTTTCTCCTGAATCCGTTAAGTCAGTTCTGACAAAAAAATTAGGCTGCACATACCAATAAAAGCTTTCTGTTTCAATGGATCGCTGTTTTCCGGTAAAAAAAGCAGTCAGCTACAAAGTGCTCTGCCTGGAAACCCCCAAAGGTATCCCACCCTGACGGCGTCACACCTCTCCTGCAGTAATGTCTGCCAGCTGTCTTCTCCGGTACCAGAGCATCCGTGTGCACACACTGGAAGGCAGGGCAGAAACTGGAGCTGACTGAGGTGATGGTGAGCCGGCCTCACCTCTAACATCAGCTTGAAGGGGCATGTTAAAATTCGTTAGGAGCTGGGCTGGTACTCCAGGTAGATGGGGACGGCGCTGTGCCCGGTTGCACGTTGCAGTTGTTTTTACAGAGGTTTGGATTTTGGCTTACTGAATCTTTATGTATTTCCCCACTTAGCTCCATGGGAGTGTGAATCCTGCAGCAGCCACGGTTTCACTTCTACTGAGCGTTACGTGCATGGAGGGAGGCACCCTCAGTGGAAATGCCTGGTATTCAGTTGTAGTGTTTCATTCTTCTGGTGGTCTCAGCTTCTGTGGATGCTAGCCAGCGGCTTGTAGGCGACATACTGCTCACGAGGCCCTGCTACTTCTCATGACAATGGGAAATAAAACAGCTAAAGCAAAAAGCAATAAAACATAAGTTAAAAATGATAGAGGAAAATATTAATATACGTCATGAAAACACCGTCATCTCTGTTTCTCTCAGTAGGCTGCTTGTAGCACGACAATACTTCAGGTGTGCAGGGCAGCTTGAGGAAAGGCTCAAAGTCTTTTTCTTCCCAGCTGAGAAGTTTACAGTTATTAAACACCCTTTGTTTGTTTGTTTTCCTTTGTTTGTTTTCCTTTTCAGATGGGAAAGAGAACATTTGTCCATATCAAAGCAACCTAAGATGCAGCAAAGTCTGCTGCCTCCCCTCAGATCAGCACCAGCTGGAGTTGTCTGTCTTCTAGATGCCAGGAGCAGTGAGATACACGATCCAGGTGTTCAGAAGTTATGAGTGTTGACAGCATTGGTTACAGTCCCCAGCAGCTACAGGTGCTGCTTCTGAGAGAAACAATTATTTGGGTCTTTTCCACTCATAAACTAGCGAGATTTACAGTCAGAGATTCTCAACGTAGGAGGTCCCTTCCTTTGTGTGTTACCATCAGTTCCTGCAATATAGCCACAGAAACCTTCTTTCCCACCAATTAGCTAAGGTTGAGCTCAGCGGTATTTGTTTTCACCACATAAACAGTATAATAATTCAAAGATCTCTTCAAAAATAACAATGTACACAGTTATGGGGTTTTTACACCGAGAATAACCTTTCATGGTATGGTTTTTGACTAAAAATAAGATGGAAACTCTTTGATTTCCTATTTAAATAAATATAAATGGTCACAAAAAGAAGCAGTTTTAGTGATTAGGCTTTATTATTGGTAGTATGTATCCAGTAGAGTGTCCATTCTGTGGCATAAATGGCATTTTATTTCTCCAGTATATTGCAGTGGAAGAATAAAATGTCTGTTACACAGAAAACTTGAACTAAGTAGAAAACCACATTTTTAATGGCTAAAATAATATTAAGTGTGGATACAATTGGGGAAAATGGGTGGAAGTTGGCAGATAAACGATCAAATGGCTAGAAAGAACATCAGCTGAAGTTGACTTTGGCATGTATATGTTATGTTGGCCATTTTTCTGTGGCCAGTAGCGTGATCAGAGAAAAGAATAACAGGATCTTTCTCATTTTGGCATACCATGTCTATTTGGCTACGTTACACACACACACACACACGCCTTTTTTTTCATCCTGGTCTCTCTTCCTCACCTCTCACACACATAATATCTGCAAATCTCACAAAAAAATGAAGCTGAATTTATGTGCTTTCTTCTCAAATGCAGCCTATGTGCAAAGCCTACCGTAATAATATTCGTTGGGGTGAAATAGATCCTATGATTGTAAAGGAGATTCATGCATTGGTTGATCTGCTGCATCAGTTTGGGACTGTGTAACCCCCCCCCAAAATTGAGAGTGGTATAGGATTTCTTCTGTGAAGAATGTGGGTCCTGGGGACAAGAAGTGACAGTCACCAAGCAGAGAGCAGCATTAGCTGGCTTTGGGTCTGCCTCAGAGCTGCTGCCAAAGCCTGGAGCTGATGAATGGCTGTCTTTCCACTCCCCAAGCACTTGGACGTAGAGGTTATCTATAAATGGAAGAGTGACGCAATCTAACTTGTCATTAACACAGCACAGTCTGCATCCAGAGCTTGCATTTATTTATTATTGTCAAATTCATTTACTTCACAACACCATTATGAGGCAAAGTGATATTATCTGTGTTTTTTGGAGGAGTGAGCCATGTGCCAAAATACCAGCTGAGGAAGCTGTGAAGTGGGGGTGGGGAAAGAGAAGGCAGCACGCAGAATCTCTAGAAGCCACCTGCGGCACCTAGAAGTGTTTTTTAGGGAAAATGCTAAATTTGGGTTTAGCTGTTTAGGAGAGGTTTATTACTGGCGAAATTAATGCTGGGTGAGTTTTGAAAGGTGTTATTTATTGCATTCATTTGTTTTGCAGAAGAGCCCATAATATATTTACTTTCATGATGCTGTGCCATATTCCCCAAGCAGGCCCCATTAACTCCAGTTTCTCAGAATACTATAATGTGCCCTACTGTGTACTAAAGCACTGTGCACTTAAGACACACGAGCAAATAAATAAAAGGACCTCTACAGCTGTTGTAAGGCTTTTCCACTTCTAGAAATTCCCAAGATAAATTCTTTTTCTAATCATAAGAGCAGAGAGATTCTGAAACATCTTCTTAGTTATACTGAATCATCAGGGCATAAAAAAAGATGGAAAGAGGTCTCATAAAGGTCATCTAGTTCATCTCCAAACTGTGCTGAGTTTGTTCCTGACAGATGCTTGTTTATCCACTCCTTACAGTTTCTAATGATGAGGTCTCCATGACCATTCCAGGAAATTCCTGTGCTTCATTTACCATCAAGAAGTACTTTTTCCTCTTAATAAGTAACTTGAATTATTCTTGCTGCAACTTAAATCCTTTAGTTCTTGTCCTGTCCACCACGGACATGGTGAACAGATTATTTCTTCTTTATATAAACCTTTGATGCTCAAAGGCTTTTATCAAACATTGATCTGTTCTAAAGTGTTTTTTTCATTTAGCTAGTCACTGACGAGTCTTTCAGACCATTCTCAAAAGTCATAGGTCTTGTTGCTCTCCAACAAACTCTTTCCACAATAATCTTTGTTAAATACAAAGTATAAAGCTGGAGGCAGTGCCCCAGCTGAGACCTTACCAGTGTTAAACAGAACTGCATGATCTCATCAGGCGTCTCACAAACCGTAGTCCTGCTCATTCATCTCCGTGTTATGCTTATCCTGTCTCTGTGGCATGATATGACTGGCTTGTGTTGATGTATTATAATCCCTAGGTTCTCTTCTGAAAAACTACTAATTGTTCCTCGTGTGATTTTGTGGTGTTGATTACTCTTGCTCAGCGTGGTCCCCAGGTCTTATCCTTATTGAATTTCATCTTGTTTTTCTTAAAGACTGTTTTCCTGCTTTTTTAGCATCTATTTGCACTAATGCTGTACTTCTGCCATTTTATTTTTCATCCCTCTAAGAGGCATACATTCAGTTCCTCACCCGGATCTTCAATGAAACATGGAATGGACCTGAGCCCAGAATAGAACATCACAGTCCTATTTAATACATCTTTCAATATTGACAGTGAAACAATGACAACACTCCTGTGTCGAGATGCTTGTTCACCCATTGTTGTGTCACCAACTGATAATTCTTGCTGTAATTTATGGGAAACGGGGTTTAAGCTCTGCTCAAAGCCCCAAGGTATGGCCTCTGCTCTACTGCCCTCTCTGCAGACACCCCTGGTCTATTATAGCAGCACGTTAGTCTGATGGATAGGATTCATTCTTCTCAGATCTATACTGGCTGTGTATAGATCTTACTAAGTTACCTGTTCCAGTTCTTCCAATTTGTGGGATACTTTTTTTCCCCAGAATATTTCTGGGATCAGAAGTTGGATGGACTAGGCTAAAACTTCTTGGTGACTTTCCTGCCTTTTTTAAGGACAGTCACTATATTTGACCTTTTCTAGCTTTCTGGTACCTCACCTGTCACCAAAGAACTTTAAAGAAAGCCATTAATGGTTGTGAGAATGAGCAGGGAGATAAATAGCCTCGGTCAACATGACAGAAAACTAGAGGATCTAAAAAAGTCTAGGCTTAAAAGCCTGACTGATCACACCCGAGTTGTTAACGTGGTAACACTGCCCGTGCTGTATAACCTTATATATACACTGCTGTTTATTACAACCATGCAGTGTTAAACTTCTTAATCTCTGGAAGGCTTTTCAACAGACAGACTTTGTGAACCTTGTCTTTGTTGAAACATCAGGGGAATTAGAAATAAGTGTATGAGACTCAGAAATCCAGGAGTTTTCACTCTGGGAAACTGCAGTGACAATTTCTGGCAAGAGTGCAACCTGTCTCTTTTGGCTCTCAGTCAACCAATAAATACTAAATCTAAGTAGCAATCAACTATAAAGAGAGATTTAAATATTACCAATTAGAATGAATATGTTATTCATTGTTATTGCCTAATTTATAAGGAGTTAATAAAGCTCATTAAATAGCTTGAATTAGAGTGTAGTTAAGGATCCCAAAAGACTGAGAACATGAACACCGACATTGTCATGTCAGGTGATATCCTGCATTACAGCCCAAGGGACTGCATTATATAGCTGTAAATTAGGAAAGGGTTTGGTTTCTTTTTTAATATTTTCAGTAAATTAGACTCTAAATACTAAATCATTTTTCACAGCCATGGTTTTCATACCCATATTATTTTCTTACTTAAAAGGAAGAGAAACTAAGCCATTGGAAAAAGTTCTCATGAGTTAAGAGAAATTATTCCTGCTGTGAAACTCCTCTCTTGCTACTCTACTCTTCACAGGCAATTTTTAGGTATTTCATATCCCTCCTATTTCACCCAAATAGGTTTAAAGCAGCAGGCAGGAAAGAGTGTCTTTATTAAAAGAGGGAACCTAATTCTAAGTAATCTAACATAATTTCTGATATAACTTTACCACCGAGGGGAGTTTCTCGTTCACTCAAAGTCAAATACATAATTAAGCAGTTTTCCTCTATATTCCTAAATTAATAGAAATGAACTTATAGATACATTAAAGTGTTTTATGGAGTCAGGTTCCAAATGAATCAACCTTCTTTATTAATAATACTGTGATCGGGTTTGTTTTGCTACTATTTGTACTTTGTCAGCATCCCACATAGCTAAAATACTGCATTTAACAGTGATGCCTTTTTAAAAATTAGTTTTTCATTTGTATCAACAAATAAGATTTACTGAATTATTATATAGGTCCCTTAATGAAGAAAAATTCTCCTTTACACTGCTGAGGGATCCCTAGTCACTCAAGGCTTTCATATTCTCTAAGACAACTGGTATAATACATGCATTTATACTTTAGTAGCAAAGGGTAATAGCTACAAGGATCAGCCTTGGGTTACCTACCAGAAATCAAACAGGGCTTTTTTTTCCCATGTAAGTCTAATACTCGATTTCACTGCTAAAAATTGCTTCTCTTTGTGAGTCACTGTTCTGTAAAAAACACCCAATTCAGCAATTAAAACATGCTTGCTTTTATTTCACCCAAGTACTCACCTGTCAGTCCTTAGCAGCCACACGCTTCCACCCAGTCAGGGCTCTGAGTGCACTAATGGACTTTAATTTCCCAGATGTGGGATACTTGGGGCTCCACCTGGGGCTCCACCTGCCTCTCCCCTCATGGGCCCAGGAGCTCTATTTGAGCTCAGCCCTGAGCACATGATCCTGGTTTGAACTGTGCTGGAGCTCCATCTCGTCCTGTTTGGCTTGGTTGGACATCGGGCTTGTTTTGTATGCAAGTAATTAGCTTTCTGTTTTGTCTCTGCTGTCCCTGCTTTGGGTCCCTGGGTTTGTCCTGCCTTGTGAAGCAGCCCTGCCCTTGCTGCTTCCTAGTAGGAACTTCTCTGTTGGGGGAAGTGTAGGAATGCCCCTTATGAGCTGGCTGGCTGTCCTCGATTCACGAAAAAGGACCTCGGGTCCTAAATGAGTAAGTGTCGATACTGCAAACTTTAATTGTTTAATTGTGTCTGGAATTTCAGAGGTTATGCCAAGGGAGCTATGCTGAGTGGGCTTTTCAGTAATACAAGGTGATATGGATGTGGTTCTCTAGGTACTGGAAAAGAGGCTCGTGTGAACTGCAATCTGAACTCCAGGCAACAGTTTCTCCAATGCCCTTTGCTCTGTGTAGTCTTGTATTCCTCCAGTTTCAAATGCTAGTAATTCAGAGTTTCCAGTAATTTATTGCCAAAGTAACAGCAACGTCCACTTCGTGCAGGTATAAGTAGCAGAACAAAATATAGGGAGTGAAAAGTCTTATCAAAACAGAAAAACCCAAGCATTTTTACCTTCCCTTTAGAAATTTAGTAATGTCTTTAATATATATATAAAATAATGTTTTTTACCTAAAATAATTTGTTGACTTGAGCAGATCATAGA
Organism: Jacana jacana; assembly: GCA_013400555.1. NCBI lineage: Eukaryota > Metazoa > Chordata > Aves > Charadriiformes > Jacanidae > Jacana > Jacana jacana. The sequence continues at coordinate 98,279 of VZTM01017828.1, read as the reverse complement.
ACTGCAGGGAGAAAAACTACTCTTGAAAATACCTTCTCTTAGTTTTTATTTAATTCCATTCTTCTTAATAGTTCTGATGTCTTTAGTGTTGCATCATTTTTGAAGATTATTTTTTTTTCTGTTTTCAAAGACAAAATAAACATATGACCTCTGGTAAAGGAAGGGAGACTAAAGGTCCATGAACTGGCTGTGGGAGCAAAAAACTTCTTATCCTTATGAGAAGATATGGGAGTACTCAGTAAGAGGCAGGGAAAGTGCTTCATCATAAGCACAAGGAAACTGATTTTTCTGCATGGTTTCTCCTGCATGATTCTTTTCTGCACTACACTACAGAAGCTTAGTTCTGCTATGGCGATTCAGAACAGTTAGAGTTTTTAGTAGATAATGTTTATCAATATTTTATGTTCCCCATTTGTTCTTTAATTCAACATGATACCTCTCTGAATGATAAATGTAACTAAATACAGCTGTTAAATATATTGCAAAACAGCAGCTAGGCTGTACAAATTGCCCTGTAAGGATGTATGAGAACAGTCCTGTTTTCTTCTCTTTCAGATCTTGTGCTTTATTACATGCTGTGTAATTTGATCATTTAAATATTGAATTTAGCAATGAGAGGAGGGAAAAATATCTTCTTTTTTGGGTTGCTCAGTCAACCAAAGGTGAACATAAACTATTGTGTGATTAAGTTTTTGGTAAAACTATTAATTGTGGGTCACGGCTGGGGAGAGAGTAGCTTTAGTTTTGCCATTGTGTTTCTGTCTGAGACAGAGCCATGACCTAAGTGGTTGGGGGGGTGCAGAGGAGCAAGCCTGCCTTTGCAGCTACAGCTGGCTCCTGTGATACTAGAGATGTGCACCAGTCTTTTGGTGCTAGAGGCAAGAATACCAAATGTTGGTGTACCCGATTTTCCTGTATAGTGGTATTTATACCAAGGTAGTTTCAGCAGTCATTCTCTTTTCTCTTTATTTGGGTAACACTTTGGTGAAGCAGGCACTTTGTGGAATGTCATTTACTACCTTCTGCTCCTACAGGGTCTTATAAAGTCCACTATCAACAAGAACTGTTTCAGTGTAGTGGTAACAGTCTTGAACCCAAGTGGTTCGAAGATGATACAAACCACCTTTGTCTGGTCGGCTCTGGATCTAGCATCCTGAGCTATATCTTTCAGGAACCTGTATTACAGAATCATAGAATGGTTTGGGTTAGAAGCTACTTTAAAGATCATCGAGTTCCAAGCCCTCTGCACTGGGCATGGACACCTATTAGAACACATTGCCCAAACCCCATCCAAGGCCAGGACATCCCTGAACACCTCCAGGGATGGGGCATCCAAAGCTTCCCTGGGCAACCTGTTCCAGTGTCTCGTCACCCTCACAGTAAAGAGTTTCTTCCTAATATCTAAGTTTGCCTTCTTTCAGTTTAAAATAATTCCCCCTTGTCCTATCTCTACGTGACCTTGTACAAAGTCCCTCCTTCTCTCTCCTGTAGGCTTCCTCTAGGTACTGAAAGGCTGCTATAAGGTCTCCCTGGAGCTTTCTCTTCTCCAGGCTCTTGGCCTGTCTTCATAAGAGAGGTGCTCCAGCCCTGTGATCATCTTTGTGACCCTCCTCTGGACCTGTTCCAACAGGTCCATGTCCTTCCTGTGGTGAGGCTCCAGAGCTGTACGCAGTACTCTAGATGGCAATGCACGAGAGCGAAGTAGAGAGGCATAATCTCCTCCCTCAATGTGCTGGCCACACTTCTTTGGATGCCCAGACAGCCAGTTCCTGATCCACCAAGTTCAATATACCAAGTGATATTCTCCATCTGGATTTATTTATTAAGAATTGGCTTGAATTCTGTGTGTGATCCAGTATGGAAATAGACAAAATATTGTTTACATTCAGGGCATCAAACACTGTGTTGATATTTTTGTTCCTTTTGTTGAGTGCTTTCTCTGCTCAAGGCTTAGGAATACATAGATGACTGATGCCATCAAAATGCATCAGAAGACGTTACACACTTAGGGATAATGAATTCTTTCTACTTATTCCTTCAGTCTAAAGTGAGGAATGAAAGAATGGAGTAGTACAGCCATGTTTCTAAACACAGGGGAAACAGCTCGTCATCTACAAGGGCATTATCAGAATGGTAAGAGAAGATAGGGCTTGGACCCTCAGCACCTATAAACTTGTATGGCTTCAAAGAAAATACACTGACATTTGAGCTTAGGTGATTTTACAACAGATGAAAATCTTAATTTCAACAAAAATACCTCAGATAAAACCAGTGTAATAGAGAAATGGTTCTAGCACACAGTGGGAATTAAAACCAGAAGTGGAAGAGGAGCATTGGCAGTTCCTACTATCCTAAAGAGTGCAGCCAAGCCAGCAAAGATTTAAGGAAATGACTCACAGGACTCAGAAGAAAGAAAAACATCATAGTAATGGCAAGAAAAGCTAGGTTAATGTAACCAAACTGTTGAAGTCAAGTTTACTAGCCCACAGAGGCAGAGACAGGAAGCACTGAAATGACTGAATTACATTCCTAAAACAAGTCTGTAATAGTGTTTTATCAGGTTAGTGACTGTAAATGGCCAAGAGCTTCAGTGGACATGAAGGAATACCTTTTGCTTTTGAATATTTTTACACAGGCGTGTTGGAGTAAACGAGCTTACCCACGTAACAGAGATGTGATCCAGAGATCCTTGTGTAACAAATATTCTTTGGCAGTGCTGTGAAGCATGTTCTTTACTTTGTCTAATAAATAACTGATGCTCAATTTGCTACTATGCTAATTGTTGAAATGTAAAGTGTTACTTTCAAAATAGCCTGTGTTTTGATGATTTCTGACTAAGGTGTGTACTGCTCACAAAAAAAACCAAACCCAAACCAAAACAACCCAAAAGACCTCTAAACACAATTATTAGCAAGACTAATTATGTAGGAATTCTTGTGATCTTACTGCATGAATGAGCTACAAATAGTAAAGCCAAACGTGGGCTTCTACTGTAATTACTAAGACTATATGTCAGCATAGCATTCATCTGAAAAATAGTTTAAGCCCTAACTTGGTATTTATTTCCAAGCATGAACAATTAATTTAACAGCATTTTCCTGCAGCAATCAGAGTTGCCATCAGCGCAGTCTTGTGTGACTGGAGCTGGAGATAGCAGGGTTGCCTGATAGCCATTCTTCTTAGGTTTTTGGTTGTTTTTTTTTAAGGAGCAGTCAGTTTGTGATGGGATGTGGACAGAGGTTAGCACACCAACTCCTGAACAGGTTTTATTTAGAACATGATCACCTTAAGGGTGGGCAGATGTTGGAACAGGTTGCGCAGGGAGAGTGTGGGATTTCCATCGTTGGAGGTACCAGAACTTGACTGGATGAGGCTGTGAGCAACCTGGTCTATTTGTCCCTGCTTTGACTGGGTTTGATGACCTTTCACCTTCATTCAGTCTATGATCCTCCTTTCTTCTTTTGTGAAATATACTGAGGAGTTTTTCTAAATCTGCATTTCAAACTGTTGTATGCTCTTACTCTAGAAACCACAAAGTCCAGACCACAATTTTCTAGTTTATAAGGATGTTACATGGAACTTTGTTAAAGGCTTATCTTACTCTTATTATACACTACATCTGCTAGTTGAAGTAATGACATTCTTGATAACTCTGGTCGCAATCTATACACTAACCGTTAAAAGAAATCACTAATAATTTGTCAAGTGTCATCTTTGATTAGCTTTCCACTCTCCCGCTTTTTGGGGGGTTTGGGTTTGGTGCTGTATTCTTGTATTCCTTTTATATGTCACTTTTTTTGTTCATGGCTTTTTTTTCCTTTTTTTTTTTTAATGGTCCCTGATGGCTCACATGCATGGAGTGGTAATGGCCTTTGGGAAATACAGCTTCCCCTCTCCTGGGACAGCTTTTCTGTTGTTCTGCATAATGCTTTGACCCCTCTAGATAAGGGGGCATGGGGACAGCTAGGTTTGTCGTGGAAGTACTGCTTATTGTCTAATGGGGGCAGCAACTCGTCTCTCTCCTGGAGCTAGATGGTATTAAGTAAATAGTCATCTTCTGTAAGGTTGAGCACACTAGCATTGTTTTTCTGCTGAGCAATTTTCTGGCAGCAGCAAAGGCAGATCTACTTTCCAAAACTGCTAACCTGGAGACTGCGGGGATTATTGTGTTTCTGGATTTAGCTGATGATGTAGGTGAGTATGTTAAAAAGATCCTCAGAATACTGATGGAATCAGGCAGGCAATCTTGATTGATTTACAGTAGAAATCAAGCACCTAATTGCTTTTTGTGCCCCCAGAAATGTTTTTTGCACTTGCTACTGCCTTCTATGGTTTTGTTTTTCTACAAAACTGTCAACAGTAGCAGGATCAAAGCAAACTCACTTCTCAAGCACTGTTTGGAATAGTGACTGGCAAGGGCTACCAGTCACAAGCTACTGTGGACCATACAGGAGGAATAACATACAAGTAACTTTATGACTATATTTTTCAGTGTACAGATCTGTCTGTATTCTAAATGAATGCCATAGTACTTGAACTGCTGCAGTCACCAGAGTAGTTTGATATGCAGGTATGTCTTCTGTAACAGTCTGAGGGGCACGGAGAGGCCTGGATGGCTCTGAGGTATGTGGAGCATACTGCACTCTGTCACAACTACCAAAGTATGTGGTAATATTTTATTCTCTGGATGCATATTGCACTTTTGTATGCTATGGAGCTATGCATGGATGAAATGCAAAATAATTCAACAGTCTTCCTTTTTTTTTTTTTTTTTGTCCTAGTATGTGCACTTTTAAATGAGATGAATTGCTAACTTGACTCGGTTAACCCCAGGGGAAGGCCTTTTAATTATTAACTTAAATAGTTGTGGGAGTTTTGCACATTTTTCTCTAAGAATGTTATTAATTTTATACTAAAATGGACTGAGTGTGTCTTATCTGGCTGTTGGGATATTTAAAATAAACAAATCTCTTAATATCCGTGACTAAGCCACTGGCTGAGACATTGAATGAAATTAATCTTAAGAGGTGCAGCAGTGACTTCAACTAGAAAGAGCAGTGCCCTTCCATATGGCCATTGCATGCAAGAAAGAGCTGGTGGAGTTAGTGAGGAGCAGTACAGTTTGAGAGGGGTGTAAGAAAGCAGGGAGGTGGGGGGGGCTCATTAATGAGGTGTAACATATAGTATATATGCAATACAAGGGCTTCTGCACAGGTGCTGTGTGCTAAATGAAGCTCATTGAGCTAGCCTGGACCCTCCTTGAACTCATTTTGTGTAGCAAATTGAATAGTGATGGGGTAACACGGGGCATGTATGTCTTGAGGTGAAAGCAGGTGAAAGATGTGTTATCACTAATACGTAGAAACCTTCCAAAAATACAGTACAACAGACAAATAATCCACCAGTGGGTGTACAGTCACTGCAATGACCCAGAATGTTGATGTAGAGGAACAGACTTCTTGAATTCCCTTGGAGAGTGTAGTAGTGAGGAGATTCACTTGTAGTATCCTGTCCTTCAGAAGGGAAAGGGAGCAGGGTTGAGATCCCTGGGGTATGCACTCTGGCACCATAGTATCAATGTTTAGCTAATACCATAAAAGCCGTGGACACAAGTATTCTGAAATAGCTAAAGCTGATTGATTGCACGTACATTTCTTGACTTTAAGAGAGCTAGATGATTCTAGACAATATATAAGGTGACAAAGGAAGGTCATCATTCACTGTGGGGATGAAGTCTGGCTTTATAGGTACAAATTGGTTCATTAAAATCAATAGGTTTACATATGTGATTGCATTAATGTATCTGCTTAAGTGTCTTGCTGGAATGAAGTCACATACTTTGAGCTATGGCACGTGAAACAGTGTGCTTTAGGGAGAAAGTACAATCCTCAACAAAATTAATAGTGTGGAAAGGATGAGATAAAAGTGTGTGTGTGTTGCTCTATGCAAGTCTGAAAGCCCAGGTCTGACAACTGGAGCATATTGTGCAGTGGGGACTGGGGTTTTGGCAGGTGGGTTGTTGCTGACTTACAGGTAGGTGTTTTGATTCATGGCACAGTTTTCTGAATGCTTTTCCACTTTTCAGTAGAAAAAAAAGGTGTATAAGGTCACTTAAGAAAACATATTGACTACTAATATTCTGGTGGTGAGGAAGCATTGCCAGTTAGATACCATTAACCTGCTGGTGAAAATTCATGTTTTTGCATCATGGAGCTGATAAAACAATAGCTAATCATTGAAAAGCCTCCATGTGCTCATACCAGATGAAGTTTCACAAGCAACATTCCGATGTCTTACAAATGAGCTGCCATGGCATTGCGATTCCTGAACTATGAGAAAATGTTTTCTTTGGTTTACAGGTGGGTTAATATTGGAAATTCCTAAGAACAGAGCCAGATATTATTTGCTCTGATAAGGAACAACGGTTTAGGTTTTTATCTTGTGTTTGGTATAAATATATCAGTCATCTGCATTCAGATAGCATGGAGGTAGAAAACTTCAGAATGGTATTTAGCTGCAGTAGGAATATTCAAAAAAACTAAAGATAATTTTAGGGAGGTATGAAGTGTGAATATTCACATTTTTTTTCCTTCCTTATGACACATTAATTAGACCAGAGTTGCATTTAAAAAAAAAATCTGCCTGTTTTTTGCACAAATAGCTCAGATACTGCTCTTGAAGTCAATACAGTAAGTGAGGGATTAGTTAAATTAGTGTTTTTAAGTTTCATGAAAGTGAAAACTTAGCCATAGGAAAAAAGCCCTGCATTTCTAGATTCTTGAAAACATCTTTTGTGAATGCAGTTGTTTCAATGTTTAGTCTGTTCTAAGTATTTGGGGATCATTTTCCATGAATTTTGTTTACTTTGGTTGGAATGGACCAGTGTCCCTCGTGATCCACTTGACTGACTGGAAACCTGGAAGATAAGGAGGTTCTCGGGCTCTGTGGTGCTTCTTTCTCTCACTTCAGCAGACTCGTGGTTTTTCAGGCTTTTCCTTCAGTAAGTGGCCCATTAGGGATGTTCCTGCAGCCTTCAGTCAGGCTGTATTCCCGCTAGAGCAGAGCCGGAGGTCTGCACTGTAGTAAGTGAATTCTGCTCTGGGAGGGGTTGAACGACTTGACCTGAGGGGATGGACACCTGAGAAGTGACTGCAGGGCTGTGACTGATTAAAAAGGCAAGCATCTCGGTAGCTGGCTTTCCTACGGATAATTGTCATTTAGTCTGTTTTGTTACCACCCGTGGTTTAAACCTCAAACAGCAGCAGTAGCTGGAAGCTAAATATAAAGGACCTAGGCAGTGGCTTTCAACACACTGAATTTCAATGTAAATGCAGCACGAAGTGACCTGTGAACCCTTGTCTTCCTTGCAAATTGAATGTGTGATTAAAACAAAAATTAACCCACAAGAATACCTAGTGAGGAACATACTGTCATTGACCTGGATTTACACACTGGCAGAGTAGATTGGGAGTAATCCTTGACAGTTTATGGGGCTCTTAAGATGATGTAATGAATCGTACCGTATGGATATGAAGTATTATTTAGTTTACAGATGTGTTCCTCAGAATTCATAGAACTGCTAAGGAAAAAGCCCACGGTTCATTGCTGCAAATATATAATTCTTTTTCCACCTTGCTGTCAAGTAGAATGCCTAGAGATCCTTTGGGTAAGGCATGGTATGAGAACACATTGTGCCTACAGAGTCTGGGTCTAAGTGCTTCTGTGAATAAGACCACGGGACTGGACCCAGTTGTTTAGATGAATCAGTGAAGTGCCAGTGTTCTGACTCTTAATTGTAGCCTCATGTTTATCCAGCACTACAAGGATATTGCCTTAAAATGCAATCAGCAATTGATAATTAAAAAAAAAAAAAATAATTGGAAATGATTCAGTACATTTTTATTGTCTTATGTAAGAAACATGTCTTTTTTTTTTCCCCCACTCTGACAAATGAAATAAATAAGCTGTTGCAGGAGTTTTCTGTAATGCTGGAAAGTAAACGTACCTCTAATAGTTTATGATGGCTTGAAATCAGCATTGGTAGAATGCCTAAAAATTCCTGTTTCCTGTTGAAAGCACATTCAGCACACTGGGACACATTTGTCTGGACGTGATATGTAGAAAGTCTACTTCTTTTTCTATTTACACTAAATTTTCAGTGATTCCTGTTATTTCAAACCACATACGCCCACGCAGCTATGGTTACTTGGAATCTGTCTTGACTGGAATATATCAGGAGTAATTGGGTTGGTATGCCATCTTTTGTTGATAATTGAAAACTCTTGGATCTGACACAAGAAGTTAACAAATTCCCTGTACTTAGCCATATGGTTTAGAACTTCTTGCAACAGCAATTTTCAGGTCGTTTGTCTAGCTGGAATTCGAGAAGAAACACATGGCTACTGCTTATGTCCTGCCTTACTATTCTTAAGAGTATTATTTAATAAACAGAAAAGAGCTTATTAGCTGGTAAATTATTCGTAGACCTGGCTGGAATTGTACCAGATATGCACAGGGACTCTTGAAAGGGTCCTTTTTAATAGCATACCTTTGGAATTGTCTGGGCAGAGCTATATTTCTTTTTTCAGTAAGACAAATAAAACACTACAAAGCTATCTATCTCAGTTAAATCAAGCTATGGCATTTCCACATTAAATACTTGTCATGTGTGATTAAGAATAGAAAAAACTTGTTAATAAAGAAAACATGGCTTCAGCTGTAACTTGCATTTTGATGAGCTGTGTAAAGCTGTTGCTTTTAGTCAAGTAATTAAAGTGCTCATATGCATAGCAAAGATGACTACATATACATTTATTATTATTTTTTTTTAATTTAGTGGCTACATCTGCTTTAAGGCTATTCCAGATTTCAGTTTCAGTGGTCCTTCATATTAAAGTTAAAATATTCTCTGGTGCCACCTAATGGTAAAATTATTCAGTACCATTAAAGTGAGAATAAACAGTGGGTACCCACATCTATTGCACTGACGTCCATCAGGATCAGTGCTGAGGCCTGAATATACATATAATAGTAAAAAAGTACAAGGCTCCTGGCCCAAATTGCAGTCAAAACTGTTAAAGAAAAAAGTACAGTAAACCCTATACTGCTTCCTTTAACTGTTTTAACTGAACTGGTTTTTAAAAGTTTGGATACACGCCTGAACCAAACCAACCAGTACTGAAATCAAAGTGGCATTCTGAAAATAACCCAGAACTTTGTAAAAGGCCAAATGAAAAACTCCATGTGCTGTTCACCCTCACTCGACTGGGAATAGAGAATTCAGATGGGGCTCTGTTGTGATTTAACCCCAGCTGGTCATGTGATTTAACCCCAGCTCTGTTGTGATTTACCCCANTGTTGTGATTTAACCCCAGCTGGTCACTCAATTCCCCCACTTCCCCTGGTAGGATAGGGAGATGAGGGGGGGTGGGTAAATCAACCAAACAAATCACCCTCATGGGTTGAGATGCACAGTTAATTAGAACAGCAATGGAAGAGGAAAAAAATAATAATGGTAAAAGAATATACAAAATAAAGTGATGCAATACTATTGCTCTCTCTACCTGATGATCAATTACCCAGCCTGTCCTGAGCAGTGATTGCGGATTCCTGTTCCCTGGTCAACCCCCATTTATATACTGAGCATGACGTCTATGACACAGGATATTCCTTTGACCAGCTTGTGCTGTCTGTGCTCCCTACCAGCTTCCAAGGAGAGCTGAAATAGCCCTTGACTTCATATAAGCATTACACAGCTACAACTAAAACACTATATATTTCAACATTGTTCTCATAGTAAAACTAAAACACAGTAGCTACTAGGAAGAAAATTAACTCTGTTCCAACTGAAACCAGGACCAAATCCTAGGTTTGTGTCTAGATTTTTTTGTTTGTTTCTTGCCACAATGCTGCAATTTGCCAGTCCTGTGTGACTGCCAGCAAGCAGAAAGATGCTTCTCTGAGTGTGGGAAATAGTGTAGGGTTGTGTGGCAATAAGGACAGTCATTCAGCACCATCTTCATAGCTTCTGAGTGCTTCAGAGCAGTTGTGCAATCTGCACAGTTGGTAGCTCTACGGTTAATGCACTCCACAGGGCAGACAGTGTGCTGGAGGGTGTGCAAAGGGACCCCTCTGCAGCAGGTGAGGGATGGGACAAGGTAAAAGAGGTTGCAAGCCAAAACAGGTTGAGAAACATTCCAAAGTCTGGTGAGACACTTGGAGGTCAGGCTCTTGTAGAAGAACTGTAGCCTGGAAGCCAGTCTCTTTGACCAAAGTAACCCTTAAGAGGCGTGGATCTGCTCCTTCCCATGTGAAGGTTGTAAGTAATTCTTTTTCATTTCCTTCTTAAGGTATACTTAAGGTTTGGTCTTTCTATTCTTTTTCTTTTTCCATGTGCTTACCTTGAAATATGCTTTAGCAATGGGGCATGAACGTGCTTAATGTTTTAACATGATGTTTAACAATGATGTCATTGTGCCTTCCTGTGACAATTTACATATTTCTGGGGGGAGAAGTAGGGAATTTTTTTATTATGGGGGGGAAAAGTAACTTCCTGCTCTAAATGAAGTAAAAGTGTGTGTGAATGTTTCGCTAAATCCTGGAGAGAAAGAAACAATAGTGGGACAATAATAGTTGTAATTCTTATAAGAAGCTAGTGGGGAAGGACAGTGTAGGCAAAGATGTTGCAAAAGACATACTTAAATGAATTCTTTCTCAATCCTCTGGAAAAGAATGTTCAGTATGTCTTGACTGATCAATTCTGCTCTCACAGATTTTCTGAATACCTGGCTAAGATGGAATTAATAGAGCTGAGGCAAATAAACAGCAATACCCTAGAGACAAGGAACAGTTTTATCCAAATAGATGAAACATTAGGTTTGCTGTCAGTTTCTGAGACTCAAGGTTATTAAATAAATGTAATTGTCAGTTACTCCAGTCTGAACTGACTGTCCAACACAACGCGAGCTGCTGGTTTCCTCTCAAATGGCCTGTTTTGAACTATGAGCTTAGTTTTCTTCATGTTCTGAATCATGTTTCAATCCCATCTTCAAGTAATTTCTTCAAGAATAAGTACCCTTGCAAACAGAAACTAGTTGCATGAATAGGAGTGCTGATATCACTTCTAAAGAAGCTTCGTTTCAGAGTGAAACCATCTGCTTTTTTAGCTATAGAATAGTTGTCATTGGGGGTTACAAGTGACTTTTTCTTTTGTAGCTAATTAAATTCTATTCTGGGGAAAAATCCAGCTCACCACCTTACTTCTTTGTCCCAGGTATTCAAGAAAGTTGAGCATCAGTACATGTGAAAAACATGGGTGAAGGGGTTGCTATAAAAGTAGCATTCTTCCTTTGCATAAGCATGACTAAGGAGGAAAATATAATGGGCTGAATTGTTTGCAGATGTAACTGCTGTGGTTTCATTGAGTTAGGGACAGACTTTTGAAAGATTTTCTCCTAATAGGAGATAATGTATGTAAAGAACTTAAGATGGTCTAGCCCA
>VZTM01017828.1:5651-86732 GCA_013400555.1 Jacana jacana | reverse complement strand
GAGTCTGCAGCTGAAAATCCACAGTTTTGGGTGCTGTCAACTCCATATGCTTACAAATCATGAAACTGGCTCCTAGTCATGCAAGTGAGCTACTTTTAAGCCACATCTCATGCATAGAACTACTTTCTATGTATTAAGAATGGGAGAAGGTGAAGGAATGAATTAACACCCTAATTATAGGGGTTTGATGGGTGAAATACTAGGAGATGAACCCTTGTCACCACTGCAGCGAATAGCACATGTCCCACAGCGCTAATCTTACACCAGTATTGCAAGCATCCTGGGAACAGTGAGAGCCAGCAATGCTGTGCATGTTGTTGGTAGCTTCATTAGTCCATGAAACTATGGGGAAACTCAACTTTGACCAATTCACTTTTTTCAGTCTCCTCTGTACTTTTTTTTTTTTAATTTCTGAAGCATCTTTTGAGCCAAGGTTTATGGTAAGTTTTTTCCAGTCCCTGCTCATGGTTAAGGTCATCCAAGACAAGTTCAATGGGATTTGAAAGCATGGATTTGTTAAGGAGCCTTGAGCGTGTCTGGGTGAGTGTGTGGAGGGAGCTCTAGCTGCCTTCCTTAGTAATGCCTAGAGCACATGTTGTTCAGGAATGTCTTGATATCCATACAACTTCATGTAAAGTTGTCTGCAGCACTGGTTTTATGAAAATGAAGATAGATTCAGGGTAAGGCCTTACAAATTCTCACTGATACGTCTTGTACTTAGGATATCATCATGTTTTCAGTTATTTGCAAACAGAACTGTTGACTTCAAATAATTTTCTAACCAGCAAACACTCATCCTTAATGGCCTTGAATCCTTGCAGCATTGGTGAGGTCTGGGAAACCACTCAAGTTGCTACCTGTGTTTCTTGGAGACACAACAGGCAAGTTGCTTTTCTGCACTCCTGTAACTGAAAGAACCACTCAAATAGCCAACCTTAAACTTTCTAGTTATGTCTGTGGCCTTAGAGGAGACAGATCATGCCCTAAGATCACAGTGGAGATGTGTTTAACCTGTTTAAAGCCATTGCCAGGCTTTGCATGCATCCCCACAAAGTATAGGAACCATACTGGTACTTTCTGTTTTCAAATTGGATTTTTTTTCTCAACAATGGTACCACCTCAGCTGTGCTGTGTAGTTCTGCTTTGAGTGTTGCCAGGGTGGTTTGAGCTATGTCTCCCAAAAGAAGGCGAAAAGCAGAAGAGCTAGGTGTTGCCCATTTGTTTCAAATCCCTGTTTTGGTTTTGTGGGGGTTTTATGTAGCTAAACTGTTAGATGTGAAATCCAGGTCTTACAGCACATTACCTTAACAGTGTGCTCTGTGGGGTTATTATCAGAGTCTCTACAGGAGACTTGGAGATCGTGTATTTCTCCAGAGACAAGGTCTTGGTACAGATAAACTGCTGTGTGCTGAGTTCTCCTATTTGTGCAAGTCACGAGCTACAGGAGCACTAGGGGCTTAGTGGGTTTATATGCTGGCACTGAGTGGCAGAGACAGAAATGAATCGGTAATGAAGCTCAATCAAGCACAATCTTCCTTTTGCTGGAAAGAGAATAAAAAAGTGATTGGTATCACAGTTACCACTGTGGTGCTGCTGCCTGGAAAATGCTGCAGGAAGAGCCAGGACTGATGTATCCCATTGGCAGCCTTGATCAGGGCTCCTGCAGAGCCGTGCTGAAAATGAATGTTGTTCTGGAGAAATCCCTGTCCAGACAAAAAGGCTTTCTGAGTATTATGCACCTTACTAAAATGGGAGCCAGATGCAAAACATGGATCCAGGCTGGGCCCTTCCTTCCCATAGAAGCTTCTAAGAAACCCAAATTTTACATCATTAACTTCTGATTCTTCATGCTTTTCTTCTTCTCCCACCCTGACCTCTGGAGGTCTCCTTTCCTGCTGTGTTCTGCTTTCAGAGCAAATCACCATAGGAGTCTGAAAACAACCCTTTTAGACTGAGCTCCCAGGTCACCTTCTTGGATCCTTTCCTGTATCACTGATACCAACACCTGCAAAAAGAAACAGCATTCTCTGGTGCTTACCTCCTTGGTCTACTCTGCTGTCAGCCAAGGGCTGGCTAGCCTTGTTCAAAGGCCATGGAAGTGGTGGAGTCCCCATCCCTGACTGTGTTTCAGAGTAGATTGGATGTGGTGTTGAGGGATCTGGTGTAGGGGAGAACTTGTAGAGTAGGGCTGATGGTTGAACTCGATGATCCCAAGGGTCTCTTCCAGCCAAAGTGATTCTATTCTATTCTAAGTGCTTTCATACGTTTGAGGTAGAGGAGCAGCATTGCAGAGAACCTCCTTCAGAACAAAAGCAGTATAGCACAGGGTGCAGAGTTTTCCAGGGATGGCTCTTAGTCCTGGTAAGCAAATCCTTGGTCTCTTGCAGAAGATACAAAATCAGTGACCCAAATCCCTGAAGAACAAACCGCTGACAAATTGGGGACTTTTGCCCATGTCCCAGAGTATTGGTGGGGCACCCAGCTCTGGTGGGAGGCAAGGTGCTGCCAGGTATTGTCAGTCGGGCAGGGAATCAATGTTCCAAAGAACCTTCTTCAGGGCAAGGGTGCTATAGGACAAGATACAGAATTGTCAGGGGTGCCTGGGATTGTATCTTGTTGGGCAGATCATGTTTAAACCTCTGATGCTTTAACCTCATCAAGTCTGTGACTGTCCTTGACACCACTGTGCTTCTATTTCATTGGAGCTTCAGCCTTTTCAGTGGTGCAGCCTTGAACCTCTCAGAGGCACTGGGAACACTGTGGTGCTACAATCCTTCCAGTAAGCGCCTATATTTTTTTGTTCCTTAGCTGTCGCTTGTTATGGCCTTTAATTTAAAAAAAAACTATCCAACTTGGAACACTCGAAAGGCTAAAAGAAAATAAAATATAAGCTCCTTGGATTTTTCTTCTATCTTATCAGCAAGATGCTTGGCTTGTTAAATTAGCTGAAATATTTGCTCCTGATAAGCCTTACTGAGTGTGCTCCTTCCACTTATCATCCAGCCTGACAGTGCCCTCTCATGCTCACAGGCCTGGCAGCAGTGCCCAGCTGCCTGGGATGGGTGCTCAACCATCTCCTGGCAGTGCTGCTGAGACAGTGGCTCCTGCCAGCAGCAGTTGTTAGCCCAGTACCCTCCGGGCTTATCCTTGAGTTATATCATGTTTCTTTGCAGAAGAACACAACACAGAAGTGTGAAACAGCTATTGTTTGCCTCTTCTAGTAAGTTTAGATGGTTTTTACAATGCTGTTTCTTATCATTTCTTGGCAGGCTTGCCTGGGAAATACCTGTTGTTTTGCCAGAGAGGCACATTCACCTGTCTGTGCTCTGCTGCACTGCTGGTTTCTCAATCCAGCATGTGCAGAATTAGGAACACTGATGAGCATCCATGCATCTTCTGTTCACGTCCATCCCCAAAGATACAATAATCTATTTTGGTTTGCCTGGGTTTATGTTGCTGAACTGAGTGTTCAACTGCCAAGTCATCCATTTTTCTCTAAATGCCAGAGAGCTTCAGATGCTTTGCCAGCACCTGAAAGCCTTTGGCATTTTAGGGTCACTGGTTTTGACTTGCTGTCAGAGCTAATATATTTGACTCTTGAAATTAGGTTTTAAGCCTTGTGCAAAGCTATGTGTGGCCAGGATGTTTAACTGCAGTGTCTATGGTGCATAAATTCCGCTCTCCAAAACCCAATAACTGATAGTAACGCAGCCCAAAATGGGAGTGATATGTACACTTGTAAACAAATGCATCATCTCTGTCTTTGAAAGCAATTTGTGAGCAGGATTTCAGTCCAGCACTTGGGGCCAAACAGCAAGACTATTTTTAACATGTTGCCTGTGCTAGAAGCAAATCTTCCAAGTGGGAAGGCCTTAGTCAGGACAAAGCACACAAAGATATAAATATGAAATGAAAAAAAAATAAAAATAAAAAATGACCCAATTTATGTTGCTCAAAGTTGTGACTGAATCCCTGAATGTATCTGTGGGCAGAGGGGGAACAATTTCAAAGAGAGTACCGGATGCACTTTGAAGGGTATTTACATTTGTTAGGAAACTCAAAGTAACAGAGAATAAATGAGCAGTTGAATACAGGAGGAAAAAGGAATGACAAAATAGATAATTATCAATGTCAGTTAAATATTAACTCATAAATGTCATTAAGTCCTTGAACTGAATGTCAGAAACCTCTATGCTGGTTTGAGGTAGCAGTATCTTTCAAAGTGTAGAACTTAAATGGCCAATTATTACTCTCTTAAGTTACATTTCAAAATTTCCAGCAATAGCAGTTGTATGAAATACTGGAAAGTGATGCTGAAGAGCTGCTTGCTGTACTGGTTTGTGGCTTCAGGATATCTGCAGTGGCAAACCTAAGCCTGTGCTTTACTATTTCAGATACCTGCACCTCAAATCCAGAATGCAAGTGGTGATTTGTGAGGCTGAGCCCACAGAGGAAAGGGATGTGGATATAAAACATGTTTTCTCTTATTACTTGCCCTCTCTGTTTTCAGTATCTCTGACTCCCACTTCCCAGGTGGAGGAGTGGCTTAGCAATGGGAGCAATTCCATAAAAATGCTGGAAAGAGATGTGTGGCCTCAGGCTTTGATCTCAGTTGTGACAGGGCTTGAGATATGATAGCTGGAAGCACACAAAAGCTGGGGCCCACTACTGAGCACCAGGAAAGATACTTTGGCCTGATAACGATGTTGAAGACTTAACTTTAAACGATCCACAAAAGCCAAACATTGCTATTGAAATGTTCTCCATGAAGTTATTTGTCTGCACTCCCTGTGTGACTCGGATTCAGCAGGGGTGGGGAGCAGATGGGAAGAGCTGATGACAGCTTAGGACAGGCTGGACTGAAGGAACCGAGCTTCCCCTGAAATCTACCAAGAAATACTGCAGGAAGCATAAAGAAAGGAGATAAACGTGGCTTGGGAAATGCTTATGGTCAGATTGCAGTAGACAGGCACGAGTCAAATGGAAGGGAGAAAAGACAGAAAGATGCCAAGCAGCTTTGAAGGAGTAGAGCTTCTGAGTGTTGAAGATGAGGAGCTGTGCACATGAACAGTTGGTAGGGGTAGGAAGAGCAGCAATGGTGTAACGCAGAACCTTTGGTTTTCTTGTGCATAAACCTCTGAAATTTCACTCCCAGGACAGTAAAGTGACACCCAACTTAAAAAACAGCATGTCCAAATGCATAAGCAGGGTCTGAGTGTGAGCAAATTGAAAACAGGTTTGCAGTCTGGTGCACACAAGCAGAGTCACAGTGGAAAGATCAATGGAGAGGAATATTCCCAGTTGCTCCTGGGGTCTGTGTTACAGACCATGGCTGGTTGCACACACAAGCAAAATGAGCTGCTACCTGAAGGGCAGGTTGCCAGCTCTGCTTATATTAGAGGCAATGAGTTTTGACAGAACAAGCTCTCCTTCTCATGCACAGGAGCCTTTGCTGATGGAGGGATTGGGTTGTGTGGGTGGCAGCACTCCTGTGAGTGAGGGGCTGGCAACAGCCCTCCCATCAGTAGCAGTAGTCACTGCTCTTCTTGTGTCACAGCCTGAGCTGTAAGAGCGGTAAGTTGTGGCCTCCAGAGCTCCCCACTGGTCTCTGCCTCAGCCATATGGCAACGGCCAGGGAGAGGTTGATAGAAGAGGATCTAGGAAGAGGAATATCTCTTGGCTCTACTCAAAGTCCCCCTGAAATACCTGCTGACCTCCAAACCTGCACTTCTTTCCCTCCAGATTCTGTTAGTTAACTTAGTGCTACATCAAGCCCTTGCTTATGCATCACCCCTGACTGCTTGGCTCTCTTCCTGCCTTCTCCCAGACATTCCCCCTATCCCCTTCTCAGACCTTTTGGCTGCAGCCTGAAGCCAAGGTTTCACTGAGAAGCCTAAAGCCAGTTCTGTTGTGAAAGATCACAGTAGAGGCAGTGTTATCAGGCGAGGTGCCAATGTATCTTCCTCTTCCAATGACACATTTTTGTGGCGTTTGCGTACAGAGGGCAAAGGCAAGGGTTAATGCTCTGACAGGCTAAGGGCAGTGGATTAAGAACATATTGTATCTGAAATTAAACAGATCTTCCTGTTCCTCCTCTATTATTATTACTATGGTTCTTATTACAGTCATTTGTAGGGCATCTAAGTGAAGTTCATCCAGAATATAAACGCCTGAAATTGAGGAGCAAAGCAGAAGAAAACATTAAGATTTCCAAGTGAAGACAACCTCTGTTGCTCTTTGAGCTCAGCCTATTTTTGGCAGGAGCAAAATGAAGAGAAGGCTTGCCTTGGAAAGAAGGCAGTGCAGCTGCCAGCCCCTGTAATTAGCCAGAAGGCTTGCAGAGCGTGGGGAGGAGGTCACAGAGCGCATGGCTCCTGCCGTGGCACTGCTCAACCCGGACTAGCGCCTGCAGGAATGCAAACCCTAGCTGAAGCCCAGATACTGCAGCTGACTCCTTGTGAAGGCCAGAACCCTTTTTCTGGGACTCGGGAGTCCGCTGATGTATAGTGTGCACTGTGTGGTGTACACCTGTGGACACACAAGTGTCAAGTCTTTGGAGCAGGAAACTTACCCTCTGTGTGCATAGACACAGCAGGCTGATTCAGCCCTTACCAAGCCCCTCCGAGTGCTTGGAGGGAGTAGTTATTCAGACCCTGAATCACAAGCAAACTCCTGAAATGTACAGTGGTGGAATTAATCACTTGTATCTTCACTTAGTGTAATTGTGGAGGAAAGAGAATAGCAGCAGGCAAGATTTCGCTGGCATCCTCTGGGTCAATGAATCTACTGTATCTCTTTATATGTCAATTCCAGATCTGCCAAGAGGGTATGTACAAACCATGTTCTGCTGATAATTGAAAATGAGGGTAAGGTTTCTTTTTTTATGAAGACTTTTAATTTTTTCAAACAACTTTTATACCGTATCTCTTGCCATCTAAAGAAGGTAATCAAGGAAACAACAGAAAATAGTGCATTTGGTCAGGATTTCTACTACAAATATTTTCCTCCTGTGATATTTAATAGAAAAACCACATTTGATTTTTCCAAAAGCAATTCATTCATTGATACAGGCTGGTTTAAGGATATAAAGAGTGAGTATATTACACTCAGGAGTCACACAGTGATAGACATGGGCTTGATATCACAGACTAGAGATAAAAGCCTCCTTTCCATGACAGTATTCCTGACTTGCCACTTTCATCAGTGGGCAGCAGCACAGCAGTATAGCTGTATTATTTGCATGCTCCCAGAACAGCTCAATCCAGAGACAGTTCCTGGCCTCAATCTTGTGTTTCTACCCAAGCAAAGTTTTTCTATAGAAATGAAAGCCAAGCAAAAATGTGGGTAGTAAGGGAAGATGTACTTCAGCCTGCTTTAATCAAGGGGTGGAGCTTTATACCTGTTCCACTGCTTTTTTAAAAATTTTGTTTTGTCTCCAACCCTGTTCAAGCAGAAAAGTTCAGTTTCTCAAGAGCAGCTTGACTGTGAGGCGGGGGGGTGAAGGGTGTCATGGTTCCACTTTAGCTGATGGAGTTACGTGATGTGGAATATTCTGACTCAAAATAATGTGTGCTTCTTGAGAGGTATTTCCCATCACTTCTGTATTGAACTTCAGTACCATTTTAGGTGACCAATCTACTCCTTATGGATGCCATTCTGGGTATATTTTTTTCCATCTACTTAGATTTGTTTCACAGGACTGTTTTTGATGTCCAGATGGGACAGCTGAGGGAAAAAAGAGATGACAGTGCAGCAGAGAAGATGTAAAATGAAAATAATGATCTAGATATCTAGGGGGTTTCCTCCATATTATTTTCTTTTGTGAGTCAGTATATTTTAAATTGCATGGGCTGTGGCATGGATTGGCATAGATTTTGATAATAGTCTTCATTCATTCACTTCAAAACATTTCTTTAAAAAAACTTTCAACATTTTTTTCTGGTCTTCACAACTTTGCTGTGATATCTGACAGGGATGCCAGATGACCCAAAGAGGTAAACATCAAACAGGTAAAGCGTTCCTGCATCCAACCCTTTGATGGTCTCTGTGGTGACAGCTCGCTGGAGATTTATATCGTAGAAATACTTGCACAGCACTTTCTCTGACTTCTGCCTAGATTCAGGTCCAGAGCACCTGTCTGCATTCTGCAGTTCCAACCAGATCTGATCTTCTTCAATCTTTTTCTTGTACACACAGTACTTGCTCTCCTCTTGTGTTCCTAGCCAGGCAATGGTGACAGAGTTGCAGGTCCTCAGTTTACTGAAGGACTTGATTTTTAAGCTCTCTGGAAGAAGTGGGAATAAGGGCTTGTGGAAATGGGGGGACACCTGTACTTTCACAGAAGAGTTGGTCTCCTCTGTGGACCTCACCTGAACCAAATATGTGTCCAGCAGCTTTCCCTTCAGTGAGAAATACCTCAGTCCTGAGATGTTTTCCGATGCCACTGTTTTACCGTTCTTTGTTATGTGAACCCGTACTTGGCCACGACACAACTGAAAGGTGAATTGTATTTTCTTGTGCTTTGCCTGGTACTGCAGACTGTAGGACTTCTGTTTTTTCCCATCCAGGACAACCTGAATCACTTTCCCATCTTTCAGCTCTGTTACTTTAGGTTCAGGTTCATCTAGGGTTCTGGCAAATGTCCCGGTGTAAGCAGCGCTGGCATTTGTGAGGAGATTGACAACAAAAATGTCAAAGTAATACTGAGTGCTGGGCCTGAGATTGGGCACTGTGTAAGTGTTCTTGGTACCCATGCATATCTGCCTGACTTCCCCGCTACTTGCTCTGTTGATGATGCTCAATTCACTGTTGGACAATATCATCACCTGCTGTGGTTCAAGAAGGTATGGAGAGAGAGACAAAGCTAATGCAGGTGGCAGCTTCATTCCAGAGGATCTGATTGCTGTCTCAGCAGCACACAAGCTCTTATAGTTGTGCTTTTCATTAACTAGAAGACAGTACTGGATGTTTTCTCTATGTTGCAAGACTGATGGACTGTGTTTCCAGGTCAGAGTCACTGTTGTATGCCCAGTGCCGATAACATCTATGCGTGGATCCATTGGAAGCTCTGGGTAGAGGTGCCCGGATGTTGTGTCAGTTGTTAAGTACACAGTAATGTGTGTGTCTCGCTCAGTGGATAAGAATTCTAGCATGTAAAGGGCAGAATGAGAAGACATACCCATGTAGGTCTCTACAGAATTTCCCTTATAGTTAAAAATGGTGGACACCATGCTTGAAGCCTTCTGAGATTTTGAGCCATCTTGTGTATCGTGATCACCTGCAGGCAAAAAGCAGACTTATAAATTTTGTTTTAACAGACATGAAATAAAGCACATCACAAAGGTTTTATTATTCATATGTCAGGAGGAATCATATTTTCTTCCTTAAATCAGTAATTGTAACTAAAAATACTTTTTGCTACTGGCAATTTATTAAAATAAAATTTGAGTAGCTTTTATTTTAGCTCTGCAGTCGTAGAATTATTTTCAAAAAGACTATAATTATAAACCCACAACTTGCAAAAGGTTGACTTTTATCATGTCTGACGTCCCTGCAGTTTTCTTCTAATGCCTGTTTCTTTGGGTGCTTTACTTCAAGGAGATTCCTACTTTCTATGAAAGTCTTTTTGTTCATTTAGTTTTGTGACATTGTCCCCTCTCGAGGGAAAATTTATGACTTCAAAGGAACATTATTTGAACTCCTCAGTCAGATCTACTTGCCTGAGAGGTAAGAACTTGTTAATGGAAGCTTTCAGTTTTTACTTTGAAAAATTAATTGAAAAAGTCATGAAAGAGAATGGAATTTCCTCTTAGGCTGAAAGCCACCATCATGCCTGCTGCCATGGTAGATGGTATTCCTAGAAAAATAAATGGCTAAATCTTCTCTGCATCACTGGGGAGCAAAATCATGGGCTTGAGTGGCCTAAGCCACAGAAAAAGAGCTGAGGTAGCAGAGGGAAGCCTGGGCCAGTACAAACAACTGATGAAGTTGATCTTTGTTTGTGGAAACCCCAAGAGCCAGGGTTGTTCCCAAATATTAACCTTAGATTTAGGCTTTTTCCACATGTAATCCTTGATTTGCTCGAGTTGATGGCAAAATCCCATGAGCTCCCATGTTTCATGCATGGAGACTGGGATGTCCTCTTTAGCCAATGGCAGCTTACATGAGATGGAAGCATGGGATGTTTAAGCTTGTGGGGAATTTCCTGTAACACAACTCTTTATGAATAACTTATGCTTCCTTTGCCTCTGCTTAGGCAGCCTTGAAGGTCTTACCTTGTGCTGCTTTTCCAAGGAAACTTGCTGAAGCCTTGTGCACAAGTACGCTCCATTCGATGGGAACATCACAGGGGGTCACTGTTATTGTGAATGGTGCAAGGGCTCTGCCTTCCTCCAAAACAAAGTAGTACCTGTAGAATTCGATTGAAAACAGCGGAAAGCATCAGGAAATTCAAGTTTGCTTAAGACTCCTTGTAATTGGCTGTTCTGATGTGGGTAACAATGACTGCTACCCTTTGAGGTGTACAAACACAAGGGGACAGTGCATATCTGAAATCCTCTACTGTGTGAAGAATGCATGCTGGGATCTTTCTAAGTCACAAGTATTTGCTGGAAATTTCCCCCTGTGCTCAGCACTGGTGAGGCCTCACCTTGAGTATTGTGTCCAGTTCTGGGTACCTCAACACAAGAAAGATATCGAGGCGCTGGAGCGAGTGCAGAGGAGGGACACGAAACTGGTGAAAGCCTGGAGAATAAGGCTTATGAGCTTCCAATCCCTGACATTCTGTGAACGATTGAGGGAGTTGGGATTTAGTTTGAGGAAGAGGAGGCTGAGGGGAGACCTCATCACTTGCAGCCCTTTCACAGCTGCTTGAAAGGGCATTGTAGAGAGGTTGGTGCTGGTCTCTTCTCACGGGCAATGAGCGATAGAAGGAGAGGGAATGGCTGCAAGCTGCAGCAGGGTAGGGTTAGGCTGGACATGAGGAAAAAGTTTTTCCCAGAGAGAGTGGTCAGTCAGTGGAATCAGCTGCCCAGGGAGGGGGTGGAGTCCCCATCCCTGACTGTGTTTCAGAGTAGATTGGATGTGGTGTTGAGGGATCTGGTGTAGGGGAGAACTTGTAGAGCAGGGCTGATGGTTGGACTTGATGATCCCAAGGGTCTCTTCCAACCTAAATGATTCTATGAAATTGTATCCACTTACCATTGGCGATGTTTTTCCCAATGAATTTTAACTCCTTTCAATTGAATATCGTATCTCAGTATTTATCTGGTTGTTTTGGGTGACAGATGTGATTAATCTGACTGCCTTCTAGATAACCACCCACTTCTAGATAACCACCCGAATTCTGGGGAATTCGGTACACTTTTGATTTGCTGGATTTCCTGGCTGGAGTTCAGTGAAAGCTTCTAAAGCTTATCTTCCCTCCTGTGTGTTTGCACATCTAGGTCTTGCTGGGTGTTAGATGAAGTTGATAAAACAGAAGAATTTTAGCCAGTCCTGAGCATAATCAAATGTCAATGTTTTCTCATCCAGGCCAATTTTAGCTTCCTTGTCTTCACGACAGAGGTTGAAGCGTGTGAGCAGTACAAAGCAACATCAGTCTACTCGGCCAGATTTTGATTCTTGCTTAAAAAAAGTCCAGCCTCCTGTGGCACTGCTTTGGTCTTGTGTGTATTTCTGTTGCTTTGGTGTGTACAGACTGTATACAGCCACAGAAACGTTCAGAGTTGGGTGGCTCAACGCTCTGCAGTTCAATGAAGGCAATTCAAGGTGTGGGGTTTTTTGAGTTCACTAGTGAGACAAGTCTAGTCGTTACAAATAGGTCATGTCAGCCTAGAGGTCTGGCTTACTTTCAGGGTATGGCTACTGGGCTGGAGTCACCCTTCACTGGAAGCAGTTACACCACCTTGAGTCTACATTTTAAGCCGGAAGTTCTCATCTGTTGGTTTCCCGCTTTGATGGCTCTGGCATTCATAAAGTCTTTATGTGATCATGTTAAACTGAGGGGATTTTTGCTTCCTAATTGCAATGGTAGTGTGATGACAGAGCACAGCAAAATTCTTTTCTCTAAGATTTCAATACCCTTTTGCCTTTAACAAGGATGGCTTGTAGTTTTGCTCGTGAGCACTGTCTCATACCACGTGCCGTATTTTGGTTTCTTTCAATGCAGTACATATCAGCTCTGAACCATCTGTCTCACTCTGCTCCAGGGCCACTCTGCTTTGGGTACATGTCAAAATCTGTATGTGTTGGTCTCTGTCCACAGTGGAGTCCATTAGAGCACTGAAAGTATCTCTCTTCCCAAGATGCAATACAGTTGGAATATCTAGTTTACCTACATATCTAGATATGGCAGAAGACTTTGCAGGTGTTTTGAGGAGGAGAAGAATCTCTGGAATTTCTGCATGCAAAAGCACTTTTGATCTTGGCAAGCTTTAGTGCCATTCAACAAAAACACTTCTAGTGTGTGGGACACTGGCTGAAGTTTTTCTGATAAGATGTCTGTGCAGATACTTTATTCCTTTTTGGGAATAGTTAATTTGCTAGCTAAAATTCTTGTATTTTACAGTGAATGCAGGATGGCCTACAGTTCTGAAGCCAGGCACTGGGTGACACCTCTGTTTGCTGTTGGGGCCTGCTTGGTCTCTATCAGCTCTGCTGCAACTTGCACAAACACCACAGGGAAACCTGCCTGAAATACCTGGATCTCAGCTTCATCTCAGAGGGTCATTCCAGGTTATGGGCAAAGTAATGACACTTGAACCTGATAGCAGTGAGGCATTTCTCTGGAAATTCAGTCGACACTGATAGAGCTCTGCAGGTGCATAGCGATTCTTGCCTTGTACCAGTAGCATGCAGCTACTGGTCTCAGAGGGAAGCAGCTGAGGACTGATTTGCTCTTACCTTTTAGGTATATCCTTCAGCAGGTGAACTGTAGTTTCCTTGCCATCGGCAAGTATCAGGGAGTGGTAGAAATTGAAGAGATCAGTCTTAAAGCTCTGTTGGGAACTGGAGGTGGGGGCTTTTATGGAATGACACAAGTAAGCCTCCACGAGAAGATGGAGAGGCAGATAAAGCCAGAACCAGGACATCTTCAGCACTGCAAAGTGGGATGACAAAAGTGAATTGGAACTGCTGTTTTGGGGGGGGGAAAAATCAGTAACCCTTTCTCTGTGCCTTTCCTGGTATTTATCATAATCACAGCAAACCAGGCATTCAAATGGTGCCAGTCTCCAATTTGCTAAATTGCTTAAAGTTCACATGAAATATTTCTCAGAGGATCTTGCTGCAAAGATTTAACGGCAGAAGCTACTGTGAAGTCTTTCATTATAGAAATATATGGTCAAATGCAATATCACAAGACAATTATAAAAAAAAAACCAAACAAACCAAACCTTTCACCGCTAACAAAATGCTTGGAGAATTACATTTAAAATATTTTTCCTAGTTTATAGCGTTCATTCATTGAATTTCAGGTCAGAGTTATTTGTAATGGAACTGTCACTCTCAGGGCATCACTATATCCCAAACACTATTTCTGCTGTTCTGTCAGAGATCATTCAATTCTTATTTCATCCACTGTGATTGTAGGCACGTGTAGAGAATCAGAATAACTTATCAGAGGAGTGAGAAAAAAGTAGAGATTCTTATCCAGGATGCTCCAAACTATACTTAGGAGATTTTAAGCTCTGAGTGTATCTCATTTGGAGGAAGGCTTTATTACTGTAGGGCAGTTTGATGAATCATTCTGAGATTTTTGTTTTACCCATCCCTTTGACATCTGCATCACTTCTAATCCATCTGGAGCTGCAACACTTCTATTGTATTCACTCTGATAAGAGATTTTTAAAAATCATGTATGCTCCTTCCTTTTGTCAGCAGGCTTTATTATCTCTAAATCTATGAAAGAAATGTACACAAGCAGTCCCAAGAATCGCCTCTGCAAAAGCTGACATTATTTTAACTGTGCTGTGTATGTTGCACAGTGACACAGGCTGGAGACTCCAGTTAGAACAAGAAATTTTGACAGTGTGATACTATGTGAGGTTCTTGATTTGCCTTACAACTTTTATGTCTGTTGCACACAGTTTCAGAAAGAGATGAAAGTGCATTAAAGAGAGAAGAAAGAAGGGCACAGACCTTTCATACAGGTGCCAGCTGTAGCTCAGGGATTTGGAAAGCAGAGGGAGCTCTGAGCAAGATGCCTTTTTGAGGAAAAAGTAGCTTCTTGCATTTTACAAGCAGCAAGGAGTAGGAATCCCGCTTAAATCTGATTATTGACTAGTGATAGAAGAAAACACAAAGGACAAAGGCTCAGCCCTTTGTAATTTTTACTCCTTTCTGAGATCAGGCCTTTCCTCATGGTGCCTGCAAATGGGCAGAAGATCCTAGGCAGTCAAAATACCTACAGTTCAGCAGACCTGCTGTCCGTTACAATTAACATAACTTTATAAAAGGACTAGTTCCTTTTTAAATCCATTTCAAACATAGTATTGAATGCATCTGTGGATTTTTATGTACAAAATTTAATTTAATCTCTGCTTCCCAAAGTAATGCACCTATTTAGTATCAGTGAGATTATTATTGAAATTATCACTACCACATCATCTGAATGTCCTACTTAACATCCTAATAAAGTTAGGATATTCTCTTTCTCTTTGTAATATTTTTAGCACCTGGATGAAGGCAAGATTAAACAACTACCTGAACAAGTTACAAGAATAGTTAAGATTATTACATCAATTCAATTTTTAATGCTTTTATAATAGAGCTATCCTTGTGACTCTGAGTCACTTCTTCACCACTTTATTATTCTTGTAGCCTAACTGTAGCTTACAGATTCAAAATATAACCCCAAATAGTTTGTTTTACCTTTTGACAGTGGATTCTGAGTTGCTCTGCACTTGGGAGAGGATTTAAGAAGAAAAAAGTAAAAAAGGAAAGGTCTTGTTCTGCTGCTTACACAGCAGGATCATGCAAACCACACTGATACCACGGCAGCTCAGCTTTTCTTCTCCAGGAAAACAATCAGACCAAGTGACCAACCAACCTATAATCAGCTTATCCCAAAGAGAACATCATCCTAAAGGCTGATTTCACTCGATAACACAAACAGTACACTCTCAGGCTCTTGGAAATGCGTTACACACAAATTCTCTGCTTACCTATTGCGTTCCTGGCCAGATGATCCCCAGACCACTTGCTTTCTTTGCTGAAAAAGCATAAAATAAAACAATATAGCCTTCTCAGATCTCTGTAGGCAGATGAAAAGCAAAATTGTGCAACCAGTTTAACAGGACAGAACTGATTTTTCCATATGGCTCCTGAACAGACATAGTAACTTGCAGTCTTTCAAGTAAAGAAGAAAAACCAGAGGGTTTGGGTATTTTCAAGTGGGATGTTTTCAAAGGTTATTTTAAATTTGTATATTTTGAAATCTTCAAAGTCCTGAATGTTGCTCTTTCAGTTCTAGAGTTCCTTCTGGAGGGCTGCAAAGTGCACTCAAGTGTGCTGCCTCCAGACAGCAGGACTTTATTCCTGCCCAGAGTGTCAGCCAGGCTGTTAAAGCAGCCTAATCCCATCGGTGGCTGGCCAGAGAGCAGGTCTTTGACAAATGCACAGTGAGGAGGAGGGGGTGAGATGGAGAGAGCAAACACTGTTAACCCTTGTTAGCCCTTAATACAAGCCAGCCAGGGATACACACAGACCTCCTCCAGAAAGCTGGTTGTGGGCTAGTAGGTTGATGGCCCTTCCATGGAGCCTGCAGTCACTTTGCCCACAGGGTTGCAGAAGTTTCAGACAGCTTCAGGTGAGCTGTGTTTCTGGTGTATTTTTTATGGGCCGACAGGTGCTGACTGGCTCACAGAAGGGAAGGCAGAAAAGCTGTAAGAGAGAGAATGCCCTGCATTTTTTAAGCAGACTGGAATTAGCAATCCTTTGAATGCTGTCAGGAATCTAGTGAATAGAGCTGAGCAGATTTCTTGGCTTGCAGAGGCTGTGTAAGAAAGAAACTCCAAAACCGTATGGGCTGGGGGGAGTGTTTCTGGTGTGAACGTATTGTGGCTGAGGGAGCAGGCAGGAAAAGGGTGTATGGGAAATGGCTCACAAGGAGCACAACCAATTGCTTCTGCAGTTGGGGCTACAAAGCAGTTGCAGCAAAGCCAAGGTCCTGAAAAGGTCTGCTCCTGCTGAGCGAGGGCAGGGTATGGCCAGGATTCATGTGCTGCTTGTTCTTCTTGGCCAAGGTGTCAGGAAGGAAGCCCTGAGGTTGTCCCTGTGGAAATGCGTACTCATCATCTTCAAGTCTGCTCAGAAGGCAAGCCCCAGAAATCTGCATGAGCTTCTAGACAGGCACATTGCAGGGGGCAATGGCAGAGTAAAGAGGCTAGGCTTTTTATTTATTTTAAAATCAAGTCTCTTGTTCTGCATTTGAAGAAAGTGACTTGCAGCAACCCTTTACCATTGTCCCCTGGGTTTAAAGATGTGCTATTTAAGCCTTCAGAAGACTAAAATTTGGTAAGAAGAGGGGCAGGTGAGGGAGAAATGGCTTCAACAGAAGAGGCTTCAACAGATTCTGCAAAGTAAATCTTTCTGCAAATGCAAGTTTGCTTATCAACTGAGATAACAGAAAAATATTCACAGTGTGTTTACTCTCACTTCAGAAGATGGCAGGTATAATTACAGTGTCGTTCATCAGAGGTTTGCTAAAAATTTATTTGCAGAATAATTTTGCTGAGCAACTGGGCTTTTCAAGAGGGACAGTATGTGGGAGCCTTGTACAGGTACTGTATGATCAGAGTATTTGTGCTATTGAGCTGGGAAATGACATTGCAAGACGTTTTCTAGACAACTAGCAAAAGCAAAGTAAACGGCAAATAGGATCTTTCAGACAAACTCATGCTGATGGGAAATCCAGAACAAGTAATGTCTGGGTAACAGACATGGGAAGTAATGAAAATATAAATACCTAGTCAGAAGCAAACTGTTCCCCTAATGAAAGAGAAGCATGAGAAAAAGGTGCTGCAAAGTCCAGTAAGTTCCCAGAGCGGGGCTGGAAGAGGAAAATGAAGGCCAGATGAGGTGTGTCAAAAAGTGTGCACTGAAAACAGGCCACGAGAGAAAAGATATTGGCCATAACAAAAGTGTAGGGACTACAGTGTGGTTTTGCTGAGATTTGGAGGGACTCATGGACGAAAGTAACACAAGGGAAACTGTAAGTAACCGGTGTAGTTAAGGAGAGAGGTTTTTGGGCAGGTCTCAGGAGCAGACACCACTCATGTCTGGTAAAATCCCCAGTCACTATGGACATAGTAGATATGTTTGTTATACAAGGGATGGACTCGCTGTCTCCTCCTCCCTAAACCTCCCCACTGCCATCAAGACAAGCCTTTACCCAGGACACAATTCAGCCTCTGGGGAAGGCATTTGGAGTCTTTCCACTGGCCACCATTTCAGCTGTGTTAAGCCAAAGGCTTGAAGGAGTGAGCCTGTCTCCCGCTGACTAACAAGGATGTAAGGTGCAAGAGGCTGACAAGATGGTTTAAGTATGGAAGTAATCCAGTCCTCTCACAGTGATTTCTCACATACTTCTCACATGTGTGTGCTTACATGCTTTGCTGGAGCAGGATGCATGCTTATAGATTTAGAGGTTCACTGAAGCAGTATCAAAGGAGAAAATAGTATTCTCTGCAGAGAAAGTTAAGCTAAATTCATGACTCATATAGCTTGACTGAACTCAGTGGAGTTACAACAGGGATAAATCAAACTCTTGATTTGGCATAAAATTGATACAACAGACTTCTCACTAGGAAAAATGTAGTCTGTAATGAGAAGGCGCTGCTGTGCTCCAGAGCTGAATCAGTGACTTCAGGAGGGCTTTTCAAGAGATCCTACCTCTGTCCCAACCCTGCTGGCCCTTGTCACCGTTCACAAATGCAAGAGAGGACCACCTTTGACACCAGAGACTTGATTTATACTCTGTTATGTAGTAGCTCAGCTAAAAGATCAGTAGCACTGGAAGAAAGGGAAAGGAACTCTGTTGAAATTGGAGCTTGGGGTCAGACCATCAGGGATCTCACCTGAAGCTCTCAAAGATGTTTCAGATGTGTATTTCCTGGAACTACAGTCCCAGTTTCTGTATTCAGGTGAGGGATTCTGCAAGTCAAAGGAGAGTCCTGTAGTCCTGACAGCAATACTGAGAGCATGCTGTCCCTGCAGCCTTTTGTTGCTCATTCATGGAGTCCCTTTCAAAAGGATGCTCAGAGAGCTCTGCAGCATGCTCCAACCCAACCCACACAGCACCCTCTGACAACCATCCAGCACTGATTTGTACTTGGCAGGGAGGATGCAAAAAAAAATGATTATGTGTGTTTCTGATGAGGCAATTGCCCTGCCCTGCCAAATTACCTTTGAGATCAGGTCACCTTCCTCAGGAAACAGCACCCATGTGAGGGGCCAAGAGAGCTCTAGTCCCTCCTGTTGGTATGATACGTGGGAGAGCGGTCACAGGATGGCAGATTCTCCCCATCCTCTGCCCAGCTGCATCAGGCCCTGGCTGAAACCCAGGCCAGTACTCAAACACAGACAGCTTCCCTGTGCCCTCAGCCCTGCCCGAGGAGTTCTGGTTCATGAAGCTCTGTAAGCACATTAAGAATGTGTGGGGAAATAGAAATCTAATCTTTCAGTTATGAGGCAAGTAATATTCTCCTTTTCTGTCTTCTAGACAACCACACCTATATCTTACGAAAAACTGAGTGTTAGTCTTTGGCTTCCAGCTACCTCTCTGCCTGCAAAATACCTTCTTAACTAATTGGCATTTATGAACTATGTTAACAGCCCTGAGTGGAAATAGCTATGGATGTCTGACATTTTCTGATGTCTTCCATATCAGATCTGCAGGGGAATTATTGCATCCGAATACATTTTGTGTTTTCCATGGTTGCAAGTTACAATCTCTTCCTCTTGGTGAATGAATCTCCCTTTTGGCTTGTCTGGCTGCGGAAAGAGGGGTGCAAAGTTCTGTAAAAATCTCCTCCCGAGTGGAGGGATAAGCATTGCTTGATAGCTAGTGGACCTAGTGTGTCCTTGAGAAGTTAACATACTTCTGGTTAGTAGTATTGCTCAAAAAATGTCTTCTTAGACACACAGCTGGGCTCCAGAAAGAATCACACTTTCCTTTGAAGCTGTGAAAGATGAGCCTAAGCAAAAGTCTGGCGCTTAAAATCTATCGAGGGTACCGCAGTGTGGCAGCTGCTTCTATTTCTTCCAGGTTTTGTCAAATCCTGGCAATGCACAAGGACTCAAAGGAGTGTCTGATAAGAAAAGCCCTGGTCTGTTCTTCAGAGGCTTTAATAAGCAGGAGAGACAGGGAATTGCTTGTAAGTCGACAGCAGACTTGGATTTTTCCTGCAGTGCGTACCCAGGTGAGAGCACGCGAATAGGTTGTTTGGAAGCTGGTGAGCTGTGTGGGCAGTATGTACTGGTTTTGTAGGATAACAAGCCTTCTGTGGGTTGGATCCGTGGCCCCCATTATGGCATGTCTATGCTGAGAATTTCTCCAGGGAATTGGATAGTGATAATTGCTGAGTCTACTAAAACTACATGAGGTTTTTTGCTTAGCAGTCCCTCTTCAGGGTAAGATGCTGGCACCTTTGTACTTGAAAATTATCTTTTTCTGATGCTGTTGAAACTAAAGGTAGCCTTGAAGGGTCTTTTGGTAAGGACTGATATAAAGACTGTGGACACGTGAATCCACCTCAGTATTTTCATACTCCACATTTTTAAGAATGATTGCAATTATTCAGAGTCGAAAATAATAGATGTGACATAGGGGAGATTTCCCGTCCAAAGCTCTGATGTCATGGGATGTGAGGGATTGCCTCTGAGGTTACTACATTCAACTTAACAGGAAAATTCCTTATTTTTGTGACAGAATTTGTTCCTCCACAAGTGTCAACTCAGGGCAACAGAAAAATCTTCAAGTACCCAGCCAGGAGTCTGTATCACACTAATGGCTTCTTTATGAATTAAAGTGTAAAACCTATTAAAGGTCCTGAGCTGCTATTTTCATTTCCTTTTACCATATCCCTAGTCTTTCAGGATTTTAGTTTAAGTCTTGTTAAATAAGGCCTTAGAAAACACCTACAAAATTCCCTTCAAGCCATCAAAGCAGCATAACAGTTTGGGCAGGTACAGAATAATAAGGTGAGGTTTTCAGCTTAGCTATAAACTCCTGGCTATCTCAGCTGAGAAAGTCATAGGAAGGAAAGAAGTGGTGTTGTCCATAATCAGTGCACCATTTTAATAGGGTAATCCTATATTTTGGTTTTAGCTACAGTGTCACTTGTTTTATATGCCAAAGGATTAAACTTGTATAAATAGAACTAATCCACCCTGGTGGACAAGGAGCATCCAAGTGTTTCCTGCAGTGGAGGTTCTCAAGTGTCCATTTAACTCCTTGCAATGATGAGTTAGAGAGGGGCAGGGAGTGCTGAGCAGCCAGACTCTTGCTCTTAAATCAAGCATGGGCCTGCCAAATTTCATGCATCTGGAGGAAGGCTCTCTGATCCTGCGCTATTCCATGAGCTTTTTAAAAATACCTTCAATCTGACCAAAAGGCTTCTTCTCTCGTAGGTGCTGGTTTCATTTACAGCATTTCTCCTGGGAGCCCCCCTTCATTCCTGTACCCAGGGGAATTTGCAAGAAACTGAAATTTCCACTGGAGATTTTTTCAGAAGAATGTGATTACCAGTCCTTGCTTTGTTTGTCCCTGGGGGCTGCAGCGGTTTGCTCCCAGGAGCTTTAAACTCTAACCTGGCTTTTACAGTACTGGAGAGCAGTCTGGGTTAATGTTCCAGTTCAGACCTGCTCCGTGGTGGCCAGCAGAGGAGGAGTTAACCACTGTCCTCTTTTCTGCCTTTGCTGGCTGGAGTTGCTGGCATCCCATCTGGTCCGGGCTGTCCGCAGCTCTTCCCGGCGTTCTCTGGGGAAGCCACGACAATACCCAGGAATTTTAACAATCCTAAACAGATTGGGGGCCACATATGGAGCAAAATGATTAGATTATAAGAAATCCAATCACATTTGCTGCCCTGGCCTTATAGTTTTAAGCATTTGAGATCAGGCTTTCTGCTCAATTACAGATATTTACATGCAACAGAGATAAAGTTATTGTTTGTCTCTCCATCTTATCCCCAGAGGAAGAGTATCCATTTTAATGTCAGATTGCAGGAATTTGATGAATAAGTTAACATTACATCTAATAAAATCTGCCACTTTTGTCATGAACCATCACAGCAACTCGCTGTTCATGATAGTCAGAGTAAGACTGTATAGAAGAAGGAAGATAAAACATTCATACATATGTATGCAGAAGGGGAAAAATAATCTCTCTGCTTTGTTTATTCTGCCTTGTTTGATGTAGGGGTTTTTCTGCTCAATTGAAAAGAGCTGGGTATTTCATGAGAGCTTAACAATAACAGCTTGTGTGAAACAATTTACTTAGCCAAAATGCTTTGTTAAGCAAATCTCTCTAAATGTCAAGCCTAAGTATAAAAATTAACAGAAAATCATACAGCTATCTCACCCTGCCAAGCTTGATATCACCCTCCCTTGTGATACAGGACATCCTCTGCAGTGATGCCCTAGCAGCCAGGAATTGTCTCCTCTTCCATCACCCCTGGCCAAGCACAGACCAGCAAACAGCAACTTGTCTTGATACAGAATTCTTACGTAGGAACATCTTTGGTTTGGAATAGGTTTCACAGGCATTTATTCGGGTGTTGAGCAAAGTGCCCAGAAATGGTAGAAGAGAATGGAGGTGGACAGGTATAATTTATCAGATATGCCTTCAAGTGCTTGGCAAGTGGCCTTCACACCTCCATGGGCACCAGCCTGTTGCCCGTTCTCTGCACTCCTCTGTCATGGTCCTTGATGACTCCAACACCTGGAGCACTGTGCCTGCCCCAATCTGTTCCTCAGCCTACCTGCCTCCTGCTGCCCTCTGATTGCCCTCTGTTCTTCACATGGGGTCAGTAAACGTGCACGTCAGTGGGCAGGAATACAGGTCCTTGCAAAGTTGCAGAGAGTCTTGCAAAATGGCCAACACAGCATTTTATCCTGAGGCAAACCCAGGATATTTTCACAAAATAGTGAAAAGGTCCCTGAGGGAATCCTCTCAGCAAAAATTCAGAGCTAGTTCATTTTCCTTCCCACAGACCAAAAGTTTTGCCTGGGGTGAATTTTCCACTTAGAAAATTTGATTGTAAAAATTGTCTTGCTAATTCTTCTCCTGATGTCTCGGCTAAGATGTTATGTTCTGAATAACCCCCTGAAGGAAGCAGTCTGCCAGGCTGCTGAAAGCAGGGACTGCTGTACTAAGACAGCCCAATAACCACAGTCCCTTATCTTGTCTCTGACACTGGTCTGCAGCAGGAATCTGAGCAGGAGGTGGAAAACCTTTGCCTTAGCGTAGCAGCACACCTAAGACCAATGATTAACAGCAGTGCTGGGAGCCAGCTAATGCTTCAGGGTCTCTAGGAAAATCACACTGATTTTTTAAAACAACATGACTGCTCTAAATTTACAAGTTATTTTATAGACTCATTAATTTTTCACAGGGGAAGGATAAATGGGTGGCTGGAGAGGAGCTCAGAATATGGGCTATTTACACTTAATTTATAAATTATGAAGCTGAAAGCTGATGCTTTATGGTGCTTGGTATCATTTAATAATGAAATGGAATGAATCTCTCTGTCTCTACACAGGGTCTGACATAACATCTACACTTCCAGGCAGTTCCTAGCAGCAGTGGTTCCCTTTGCAATACTCTCAGCTCGTTTTCCTTGTGCTCCCTCTTTGCTGTGGCAGATGTGTTGACCCCACATTCTGCAGATCACAGCTTATCCATTAAGCCCAAGCATGGTTTTGGGAAAAACTGTGACTGTGTCCTGACTCCAGAATTGTGTGGCTTCGCCTCTTTCCCCAAAGAAAGGCTGCACCAAATCACCCTACAAAGCTTCTGCAGCACAAGGGGGAACTAAGGAAAAGACATCTCCCATTGTACATTCATTCTGGAGGATTCTGTGAGATATCTGGGGCAGGGATGAGAGATATTGTCCTGTCTGTGTGCTTCTACTATATTCAAGTGACCCCTAGTCTCCATGAGCAAGTTCCTGGACTCATGGACAGACTTCTGGAGAACCCTATGACGAGAGAAACAACGATGGCGCTGCATAGGCAGGACTGCAGAGGATTTGGGGAAATTCTACCTCCTATATGATGCTTACTGGAACGGGTTTGTACTGAAACAGAGGCAAATGTGTGCAAATAAAACACAGCCACAAGCTCACACAGGACTAGTTCAGTGTTGTCCCTTTGCTGACACAGCTACTTACAGGTTAGACTTGGTCTGTGTTAAAATATTGTCTTGGACATTAGCTCTGATGTTGTCTAGCTTTTCAGATTTATTCCTGACACTGGCCTCATTTATTTTACCACTTGGCCATTGCCTGTGGGTTTCAGATGAAATGAAACTTCACCACCTTGTTAGCGTTCCCTATCACTGCAGATCTTTCCAGGGGTCTGCTCCCAGTAGGACTGCTTCAGCACAGAGTTCTCCAAGAAGCCTGTCCCATAAGTGATGGCATGCACTGCCAGCCCCATTTGCTGGCAGCTCCTCAGCTTCTTATTTCTGTGTCCAATTTTCTTTTGGGGGTTCTGGTAATGTAATGCCAAACCATTTCAGGCTGAAGTTTCCTCAAAGGTCTGAAGAACAAGGTGTCAAAGAGGAATTGATCATCAGAAATCCTTGAGCTTTCTTTCTACACCTGTGAGTTCCTGTGAACTTGCTTTAATGCCGCCTTCTTTCCCTACATGGGATAGTTCTTGGCTTGGGTCAAACTTAATTCTGGTTTGTGTCTGTCCATTATTAGGGCAGATACAAGAATATGTTACCTAACATTGGGATGCTGACAGACCCCTGGCATCTGTAAATTCATCTGGGTTCCATGTCAATTTATGTTTTTTCATACCTTAGGCAATGACTAGGAATCTGGATTTTACTAGCTCTAAGCCAGGTTATCCATCAGCATAGCCTACCTCGTGCAACAGGAAGCAAACATTTGGTTTTGACATTCCTTGCCCCGAACCTGTCATGCAGGGGGCTGTTCATGTTTGGGTGCTCTCTGTCCCCCAGGCTGCTGAGAACTCATTTTTCTGGCTGTTTTATTTTACACACAATTTGGAGAGTGAGAGTGCAACTTGGGGCCATGTCTGACCCTTCCACACAGGAAAAAACACATTTTACTGCTCTGAAGACACGGGATTAGGATTGGGCCGAGGGTGGGATGTTCCTGTCACAGAAGGGGCCACCCTAGAAGGAAGCTACAGTACAAATCAGCTGTAGGAGAAAGGCATCATTTCAAGTTTCAGTGGGCCACAGGGTAAATAGCAGGCAACTGCTGAATTTGTGGAAGCAAAAAGGAGCAGAGCTTCAGGAGGTGTTTAATCCTTCCAGCAGACATCGTGTTTAGAGGAGTCATCAGGCAGGGTCAGGAAATGTCTCATCCCAAGATCGACTCTGTGCTTCTCTTCAAATTCAATTAGGGGCAGAGCAACAGGGATGCTGCTCCAGATGGCAGGGGCAGCGCAGGAGCAGCATCGCTCCCTGCGGCACAGAGCGGAGCAGTGGAGACCACAGGAGCTGCCGTCTGAGCAGCAAAGGGAATGAGCTAGTGAACAGGGAGCCAGAAGGTCAGGCAGAGGAGGGAGAGGGAACAGCCACACCATTTTAGCTCCAGGTCATTGTCTCTAAAGGCTGGGCACTGGCGGGTTGGGGAGAGATGCTCTTCTATTTCCATCTTTAGAGCACAGGTTTATCAGATTTTCTTGTCTGGAGCAACGTGAGTGAATGCCTTTTATTAGTTTCCACAACCTGGCACTACACAGGCCAAAGAACAAAAACATGTGCCCCCTCACCTGGATCCTGGGGTGAGTTTGTCTGACACATGGTACCTCAGATCTGTGTTTCTGATTTATGCTGATAGATCCCCTTGTCACAGGGGAATAGGAGAAGAATCAGAGAAGTGGAACTTTTAACAAAGAATAAGCAACTGCTGGGAAACCAAGTGCTGATAAATGTCTACTCTGGAAGAATACATTTCTAAGCAAATCTCCTCCCAGGGCTATTGGCAGGGAAGATACGGTCAATTCCTAAAGGAATTAATCTCTTCATAATCGCCTCTGATGAGCATCTTTATCATACTGGCTGAGTGATTGCACTGCAGGGGACTCCTGTTAATTGACTAAAAATGGTTTTTTCACTGCAATATGCACCTGACATTATCTGATGGAGGGAAAAAAATCTGATAAAGCATCTTGGCTCAGAGAAAGATGCTAAAAGAGAGTTGGGGGAGAAAAGTGGGGAAAGAAAGTAGAGGGTTTTTTTCAAAGAATCTACTGAGAAATACAAAGTAGGTTGTCAGAAAAAAAGCATTCAAAGGAATAATGTCCCTCTGCCATTATATTTCAACTACAAGACCACAAGGAAATGCAATTCACCTTCACGCTCCAACATGCCAGATTGATCTGGCCATAGAAGGAACCTAAACCAGGGAACGCACATTGCACTCGTATGAAGATGTGAAATCTATCAGGAAACTCAGCAGTCTAAATGGTTAAGACAAATGAGACATTGTTTGGGCCAAGCTGGCTTTATTCCTGGGTTTCAGAAGCCCACACGTGAGTTCTCTGAACTTTAGAGCAGATGATTAAGTTAGCTCCATTGTGGTCTTATGAACAAGCCAACCAAGTCTTTTCAAAGTTTGGGGTTTTTGAAATATAAATGTCACACCTTTTTTTCCTTTCTTCACAACAACAGTAAAAGTGCTCGAGGGCCTCAGTCTGCAAGTGCTACTCATGAATTATTGACAAGGCTTCTCCTGCCAGGGAAGTTATGCACAGGGTTGAGCGGTTACGAAGCTGAGCCTTTGGCCCAGAGAACCCATTCTGTCTTAGAAAGGTGCTAAGAATGTGCTTGTAATTGCACCGTTAAAAACACCAATTAAAAAAATGATTAATGCCACAAACAGCACAGCTTAACCAGAGGTGGGCCCCTCATCTTTGAGACAGAACCCACCCACCCCAATTTCATCGTCTATATATAGCTGCTGACTGCACAAAGGAGGCTGACAAATCTGGCAGTCTGACCACGTATTTTCCACTTATTAAAATGAAATGTGCGTGACCATTCCTCCAAGCAGCTTCAAGAGTATCTACCTACCAACTTCCCACATAAGAGATTTCCCTGAGATTTTCCTTTTCCCAAAATGCCCTTTTCCATGCTGGCAGCTCCTGCAGAAGGATCTGAGACTGCAGGTACCTTCATTGCTTGGAAAGCCTGAGGGATCCACACTGTGTACTGCGGTGCAGAGGAGAGGTGCCAGGCCCCTATGCTGGGTGATCACCAGCAAACCACTGGCAGCATCGTGCTGCTCTGGGTGGTCCCGTACCAGAGGAGCAGGCTGAGTGTTTTCACAGAGGCTGAGATTGACCCTGGGGAGCGGCTTTGTTCTTGGCCAGAGATGTCTAAGAGCTATGAGGAGAGAGCACAGGTGCAGATTATATTAATTCTCAGAGAGATTGCTGTGATACCTTGATGAAAACCATGCTCCCTCTGAGCTACCCCACCATAAACCATACTGCCAAGAGGTTTTTGGTGGCAATGTGTGGCTCAGTTGTCTTAACTTACCTCCCTGACCGCCCCTGCTAGCTAATGGCCTCCGTTCTCTTGACATGTCTACACTCCTTCCAGCTAAACAGGGAGGAAGAAGAGCGGAAGCTGGTAGGAAAAGTGGCTGTTCCTTGCAGGGTAGGTTGAATGTCAAATGTGGTCTGCAAGATGTGCTAAGTGCTTTCTCTGAAAGTAGAGGATAAAACTCTTCTTATTCCTGGAGGAAATCTGTAAAATCACCACCTCTGGCCAAGCTGCTGTGGATCCACAGCTCAGCTCTTATCCAGATCTTTAGTTGATGTAGTCCAAACTCCTGTAAGGGATGTGTGCCCTTTTTATTACACACAAGCAACAATATATATCAGCATTTAAATATGCAGACTTCAAACTGTACATGTTTTTAAGGTCCTCTTATAGAGGTCCTCTGTCTAATTAAAATTGTTTGGGATTTTTTTTTGCTGATAGTCTTTATTTGGTAAAAAGACAAGTCTGCCTTCTCCTAGATGCCCTCCCCAGGCTTTTCCTTCCATGGGCAAGTGGATATGAGAACTGGGATGGCATAATATTAGCTGGTGAAAACAGAGGAAAACATATCAGTGGCAGTATATTGTTTACGTCTCCTTTGAGACTTGGCTCTTACTCTTCCACTTTGCTATTTTCTTTCTGTGTTCCCACCCCGATTAATTTCATTTCATACCCATCACTGGGAGACTTTGCACTGAGTTGAGAATGCTTTGGGCCACAGGAACAGGCAGTGTTGGTCAGTCCTGACCATGACTCCTGGCAGTGCCATTTGTGAAGATGACACTTCCTTGTGAGGAACATTTATTGCTGTCCTGGAGTTTCCAATTTTCTCCCTATTTCTGATCTTGTCTCCACTATTAACTCAGTCTATCATTCTGGGCAGGTGTGTGTCTTTGGTCTGCTCTTTTTGTTGAGTGGGAAATATAAGACTTTTGCCTTCTTACTAAACCCAGTGTTGAAAGATTAAAGAAAGTATGAGAAATATTTGTAAGCCCTGGCAAAACCACAAAATTCTCTAGGTGCCAGAAATTAAAAACAGCTAAATAACCATCTGGAAATAATAGCAACAGTTTCACAGCAACATAAAAGCATAACATCATATTCATAGCATGGCTGAAGCTGCTTATATTTTCCCTACATTAAAATACCAATTTCTGAACCATATGTAGAGAAGTTAGGCTGCCATTTCTTGTGCTGTCACTGAAAATTTTGCCATCAAACCTATCTTAAAAAGCTGACTGTGATGACTCCTGCGTGGCAGCAATACTTCTGTTTCTCTCTGTCAGTAATGGATAGCAGGCACCTGTGAGTGATGGTACATCTGCTTCTTAATTGTATTGTAATGTATATAGTTTCTGTAGCACAGATTAGACCTCTGTCTTTGACCTTCAGAGTCCTGAGACACCATCAAAAGCCAGATAGGGAAAAAAAAAAATTAAAAAAAAATCTGCAATTTCCTGACCTCCTCTACTGGAGTCCTACATTTCTTTGCTGGGTTTCCAAACAGGCCCTCAGCTTTTACATCTTTTTTTTCTGGTCTCAGATAAGCAAGCCTATCTCAAGTAAGACCCCTATTTTGGGCATGCTTGAGTGCACATTGCGCTGTAAGTCTTCAATTCAGGCCTCAGGTTCCCAGTACTTTGTTCTCCCCTCTGCTTCTGAAGTGAACAAGAGAGGAGTGGCTGAATGTTTCCTGAGGTTCACAGAGCTCCTGGGGAGGAGCTGGAAGGCATTCACTTGCTCAGGACAGGCTGATAGGCCTCTGGGCAGCTTTGGTAATAGATGGAGATGCAAACAGTCAGGTGGGTACTTGTCTTCAGTAGTAATAGCTGACAATAATGGTTGGGTTTGGTTTTTTTAACAGCATTCCGTTTATTTTTTATAATACCATGAAGAACTATGAGAAAATAATTTCTCTAAAAGAATGCAACTTAATAAAAGTATAAATCTGCAAGTGGAAGCATCGATCTGCAAGGTGAATTACAGTATCATTAAAAAATCAATATGTATTTGAAACTGCAAAATGCCAGCAGTTTAGCATCACTCCGAGAAGCCAATAGCACTTTTCAAAGCTGTTCAAGTAGTATCCAGAGCCTTCAAGTAGGAGAAAAAAGGCCATAGTGTGAGGAGTTAAATTACCGAGCATCTCACTTTCCTGATCTCTGGTAATGGAATATGGAGCTTTTCAACTCTAGGTGCCTTTGGGATCCACAGATGTGATTGAGAGTTATGACTGTTCTCTCTGCAATGGTGTAAGTCATATTCTCCAGGTGAGAGATATGTCTGTCTGTCTCCCCGTTCATCCCCCAATATACCTCTCTTTATAATCAGGTTTGGGTACTTTTGACCCGGAGAGCGTACAAATGCCTCACCAGCAGAGTCAGAGGCTGTGCAGAACCTGCTGCCACATCAGGAAGGGGAAGAGGTGCAGGGAGGTTAAGCAAACTGGATGGAAACCTTTCTTCCCCTGAGAGATCTGAAAGGATCACCTTGTATAAACACTTCAAATAGTTTTGAAAGTGATTTTTAAATAGTGTGGCTATGCAGTCTCATCGCATTGAGTGACTAAAACCTAAACAACCACGCTGCTTACACTCTATGTGGAAACTACTATATAGAGCAGATTCTTCTGGACACCACGAGAAGAATTGTCATTGTCTTGCTGCATCTATTGACATTGTATTTGTCATGTCTTTATTTGCAGTTGCTGCTCTGTGGATGGACACAGGATATCTATCTGCAGAGCTGTCAGTCAATAACTTTCATCAATATTCACTTAATTTTTAGAGAACAATCACACTGCACCAGGAGATAAGGACAACTCAGCGTGTTAGCTTGGTGTGTTTTGCTATTATCTCTCTATTGGTGCTGTTCTGAGCTCTATGAGCTCTAATGAGCTTAAGCCAGTACCATCTATATTATAGAAAAACACACAAAGCAGCGTCTGGATAGTTCATTTGTCTTTCTGCTGGATGCCAAACCGTTACCTTCAGGAGAGAAACTAGTCCTTACCAGTCCTACTGATAGACCTGAATGGCCCTGACCAGCCCCACCTGGGGCTTCACACCCCACAGGCCCTGCCCATGGGCCAGCACCTCTATTTAAACTCAGCCTCAATGCAAGAAGACTGGCTTTGGCTCTGGTCAGAGCTGTATTGTGGAAGTGTGGTCTCCAGTGTGCCTGTGCACCATGCTAGATCTCTGGGCTGGCTTATTCAAGGACCTTCCTTGTCACCATGAAGTCGTCTGATCTAGGCTGTTGTCTTCAGCTTTCCTTGCTCAGGTATTGTGGGATGGGGCCCTGCTGGTAAAGCACCTGCCCTACCAGCCCTGGTACTGTGCTTGCCTCCCTTCCTTTCCCTTAGGGTGCAGCTGGCCCTTGCTGCTTCTGATCATTGCAGAAGTGCTGAGGGAACATCTAGGGAAATCTTTAGTGATGAGAGTTACAGTTTTACAAATGAAAGCTCTGGAATTAAATTCCTCTTTATTAATGAAGTACAAATGTGAGGAAGGCATTAAATACTCAGATAACTCCCCCCTGCTCTCCAAACGTTGCAGGCTGAAGGATGCATGTAGCTGTTGGAGTGACAGGGCTTCTGCCACTCAAGCAGTAACTGCTCTGTGATCTGTTAAGTACTGTAAGTTCCTCATGCCTTGGTGGAAGAGGTGCTTGTGTTTGAAGAGGGGGCTTACAGGTGCTGCTTTCCCAGGAGGCTGCCTGGAGTTGAGATCCCTGTGTCCCATCTAGGCACTAAGGTGGGCACATGCTGTTTGGATTCCTGCACTCTGCAAGGTTGTTGTTGCAAGGTCTCTAGGCAGATTTGTAGAGCAGAACAAGGATTGCAATTGCAGCATCCTTTGCACTTGCAGTCAGCCAGGCGTTATCCAGGAGCACTGCACACGTTAGAAGTGTCACATCACAACCATTGATGTGAAGCAGGGAAGGATGAGGTTCTGTAATGTATTCTGGGGCTAGGACCTGCAACCCCATGCAGTTCAGCAGCTGTGCTCACCTTTTGATCTGACTCCTCTGAATGGTACAGAGGAAACGGATTGTGCTTCTGTGGATTTGCAGTTTCTTGCTGCTGGCTGCCTGTTACCTGGTAGGCTGCTGGATACCAATTTGATAGCTGAGGAACAACAGATGAATTTAACAACTTCTTAGGTAAAGCAAGACAAGAAAAATCAAATATATAGTTCAGCCATCAGGACTACAACTGTGCTGGGCTCTCTTCCAGTTCAGAGACAGAAAAGGTGTCCGCTTCTGAGTGTGTGTGGATAGCTGGAGGCACCCATTTTGATTCTGCCTTTATAGCTAATTCCTGAAAGTCACTTCAGCTCAGCACCATCCCTGCACACGCTTCATGAGCCAGCCCAGCAGGTGTGTGAATGCTGCTTGTTTCCTCTGTCACCTAAAACTTGGCAGAGATGCACAGGGAGTAGCGCAGAGAGAACTACTCTGGAGTCTGCTGCTTGGCCTTTGCGTGTTAACATTTCTTGCTGGGGTGTCAGGGGACATAAATAACAGGCAGAAGGGATGCAGACAAGGGCAATGACCTTGGCAGGCTGTTTTCCCAGGGGGCCTGGAGCCAGCCTCTGCTCTCAGGCACTCACCATTTCCAGCAGGATTGACAGTGAAAATCTAACAGTAAGGAAGAGTCCCACATGGCAGATGCACTGCCTTGGTCACAGAAAAATAGCAGTGATTTTATACTCAACATGCCAAATTACCTCAGTTGAAAGTAATTTTGCAGCAGCTGTGCACAAACTCAGCAAGCTGTGGTCCTGCAGGTGAATTGGAATTACTTGATAAGTGCTCAACAAGTCTCATTCTGTTTTTTATTTTTAGGGATTCTTATTCCTAAATTGCTTTACTGTGTTGGTAGTATGCTTCTTACTTTGGGTGTGTACTTTGTAATTGGGAGTGAAGGGCCAGAGTCTTGGCTCTTAAGTGAAGGCAGATGCCCTTTTTGGTTGGTGTCTCTGAAATTTTCTTGAAGTGGGATAGTGTTTCTGCAGGGAGCTAATCAGAGTTGTTTGGTGGAAGGGAGGAAAATACTGCTATGTATCAGCTCTGGGTGTAAATAACACCTCTGAATAGGGACTAGGCTCTTAAATGAATTTCTCCTCCCTTCCTCCTTTCAGGCTTGTTCAGACTGCTCCAGGATTCCTTCTAGAAACTTGTAGCTGTTTTTCCTCCAAAAGCCTTTTGAACAAGTGAATGTCATAGTGGCATATGAATATTTGCAATTCAAATGCCATGGGATGGTTATTCATATCAAAAGGGCTGGTGCATTCATCCCTCGTGAGAACTGACATCATGTGGCCTTTCTGAATCATCCCAAACAATCAAATTGGCTTAATCAGTAAAAATTGCATAATTATCCAGTGTGGTTTGTAATTAAAGGATAATTGTTTGAAAGAAGCTCCCATGAAGCCTGTGGTGAGGAGTGTTGCAGAGGAAGGGCCATACAGGGTAGAAGCTCTGGGTCTCCTCTGCTGGGTGGAGAGCACGGCCTCCCCACCCCAGCCCGAGCCACTGGAGGGAAGAGCACGCACCCGAAATCACCAGTTTTCTATGGCATCCATCAGAGTTGGACTTCTGCTTCTTTGGAATTGCCTTCTGCAATAACTCACACATGCTAAAAATGATTAATTAGCTGCTTCTTTTCAATTGCCTTCTGCAATAAGTCACACATGCTAAAAATGATTAATTGGCTTCACCTGTTATTGCTTGTACTGGGTTTGTCCTGGATGGCTCAGACTGGTTCTGTACATACAGCTATGCTGTGGTGCTTCCCAATGGAGCTTTCACTTCAAAACAAAGCATAGCAGGAGGCATAAAGATGCCAAAAGAAGTATAACTCGGCATGGAATAAGGAAAATTATCAGATGGCTTCTAGGCAATTATGCCAAAAAGCAGCTATCCTGCAGTCTTCTAACCCAGGTGGATTAGAAACGTGGGTGTGCAGTCAGGGTCCCTTGACTGCAGCCTTTCCCTTTCAGCCCTCCTGCCTGTGCAGGAGGGAAACCTGCTGGGGAAGCTTAGAAACTGAAGGTGAAAGAGGGTCTCTGGTTTGGTTTGTTTTTTTGTTTGTTTTTGTTTGTTTGTTTGTTTGTTAGTTTGGTTGAGTTTTGTGGGTTTTTTTGTTCTTGTTATTTGGGTTTGTTTGTTTGTTTATCCCCCCGCCTTTTAAAGCAGTGAGTCCTCTTTTCAGCTAAGGGTGAGCAAAAAGTCAGCCAG
Source organism: Jacana jacana (assembly GCA_013400555.1). NCBI lineage: Eukaryota > Metazoa > Chordata > Aves > Charadriiformes > Jacanidae > Jacana > Jacana jacana. Next base: position 53,737 of record VZTM01017828.1, on the reverse strand, counting down.
AGCAGTTCAGTTCATACAATCCTACTGGCAGAACTTTGTCAAAACCAGCAATTCCTGTTTTGGTGCTTTGCTGGCTCTTCTGGAGTATCTTGTCCTTCGGACAACTTTCCATTCACTCCGTGTCTGACTGCACTGGCCAGTAATTTCTCTAGAAACAGCCTTTTGAAAGGGAAAGGGGGAAAACAGGAAAGACTTGTCGTTTTCCCCCTGCAGAGCCTGGTGGCCACCTAGCTGGCTGCTGCTGAGAGCAATGGAATTGTGCACTATGTCTGTGCTTGGCTCTGAGCACTAATTCCCTTCTCCCACTGACATCATTATACCCATTGACCAAAACCTTCTCAGGGACCAGGGGTACCAGAGGGCACGGGAGGCTGCCTGCTCCCTGCCAACCCTCCTAGGCTTTCTGCAGGCACTTGGGTTGCTGGGGCTCATGCCAGGAGTTAAACAGCATCGTGTTGCTGGTGCAGGGAACCAGGGTCTGGGCTGGCTTTGATTACTGAGGCTGTATGGGCAGGGATCGCTGGAGGGCACCTCAGACTGGGAAGGCTGCTCTCGGATGGGGAGATGGGGGATTTTGGAGGGAGCAGGGAGAGATCCGTTGTGCTGGGTCAGTCCTGTGTTAACCCTTCCTGTAGGATGGGCAGCAAAACATGTCAAAGTGTCTCCCTCTGACTTCCCAGGGCGGCAGTGCAGCTACTTCTGGGGGATGGGATATCCATAGCTGCCCAGCAGTGCCCAGGAATGAGAACTGGCATGTCCTGCTTCACAGGAGCTTCCAGTCCCACCTCTATGAGGCTCCCACTTAACTCTGGCTGGATGCTGAGGACTAAGACATTGCAGGCACAGATAGTGGGCAGAGATTATGGTCAACAGTCACAGGAAAACAGCAGCGAATTTCCTTAGACATTCCACTGGTGGCATCCTGTTTCTCTACCAAAGGCAAAGCTTTCCTAAGCCCTGCTGTCCCAATTTCTGTAATTTCACTCTATCAGCTTGGTTGCAGGCAGGGTAAAGAGGGAGCAGTCTGGACCTTTCTGAATTACTTAGTCCTTCCAGTTAGAGATTCACTGAAGAAATTTGTACCCTGAGCTGCTGGAATTTTCTTTTACCTGCTGTTCCACCCTCCCTTCACAGGCAACTTACCCACCCAGACTGATTCCTGTGGGGCCTCTTCCTCCCTCTTTGGGGCTCATTGCAGCCCACAGGCTGTTTCCATCGGTCTGCTCTGAGCAGATCTCCAGGGTGATTTTGGCTCTGCCCAGGCAAGCCAAAGTACAAGTAAGAAATGGGAGATGGGTTTTGGCAGCCAATTTGTTGAACTTCTCTCCCATTTGGGCCAGACAAGGACCTGTGCCCTGTGCAATGCTGTGTCCCCAAGCTCATGTGCTAACTGGCAGTTGCAGTCTGCCTCCCACCCCTGTGATCCTTGTTCTGTGCTCACGAATGAACTGGAAAAATGCAGTGTGCTCATGGCAATCTGTGAGCTCAAAGGGATGCTCTGTGTCAGACCATCCTTTGTGAATTATTTGCCTGGTGCTAATGGGAGCGTAGCAGCCATGAACAGACAAATATGCCCTCTCCAGGAAAAATTTGGTTCCTTAATGGAGATGCAAGGGAAGTCATCCATCCTTCTTAATGTTTAAAATAAAAATTGCCTGCTTGTTGGCTGTGATTTATTGTTTTTTCTTGGGTCCTACAAATGGAAAGGATTCAGAAGGTTAAGCTCAGATGAGCTCATGCTGTTCAGCTGGATGATATTAGGAGTTAATCCCCATGCGTTGTTCCATGTTCTGTAATACCTCTCAAGCCTGATGATTGCAGCTGTATTTTAAAAGCTTTTTTTTTTTAAAGATAATCTGCAGGAAATGTGAAGCTGGTAGAAATAAAAACTATTCTCTTATTTCCATAGAAAAGATACAGTATTTGTTTCCATACTTAAAGTTTTCTTTGAACAGGTTTACAAAACAAATTCAGGATTGATTACAAGCTTCCAGTGATGACTTGTAAATTCAAATCTATTATAGAGATGTAACTGGTAATCTTTCCCACAACTGCTGCAAGTAATTAAAAGGCTCCTTCACAATTTTAATAACCTGCTTGTTTCCTGGCTCCTAAATAACTCTTTTGTTCCATGTGGTTTTTCTTTGCTTTGTGGTGCTGGCACTTAAAATGGCTGGTTTGTGGGAGCCCATGGACTTACACATTTTAACTGTAGTTTATCAACCAGGTAATTTTAGAGCCTTCTGGCTGTAAGATAATTAACTATAACAGATCTTCCCTGTAGAATGAAACTTCAAGTGTGTGCTTGGGTGACCTAAGGATCCTAGCAGGGGCTATTTATTTGATTCCCATGCTAACAGAATGTTTTAGGGATTTGCTACTTATGTGAAATCCCTGTACCAGGTTTCTGAGCCATCCACCAAACTGGTGATCCACTCATCCAGGTTAACCTTCTTGTTTCCATCTGTGTCACAGGACTCAGAGGATGGAAAGTGGATTGCAAATAGCAGACTTGCTGTCTTTGAAGGACTGGGGGAACGCTGCAATGACCCAAGTGTTTGCAACATGCCTCTGAGCTAAATATCAATTTCAGTAAACTTACTTTTGAAAGGAAGCCAGAGTATTGCTAACTCTGGCTCTCTTTTTAATTCTCATGAGTTTTATTTAGAGCTTCTGTAAAAAAAAAATAAAAAAGAAAAGAAAAAGAAAAAAAGTTTATATGATGGCATAGAAACACAATCTGAGTAAATCCCAATAACTTGAAAATCAGAAAGCAGAGTAAAGGGTTTAGCATAGGTAAGCATGCTCTGCCTGGTCTGTCAGGGCCAATGGGAGCTAGTAGGAAGCTCTTCCTCTTCTCTAATAGTATTTAGAGTATCAGCTGTTACTCTAAGCTCCTTGTGGGCATACGCTCTGTGTGAAGACACGAACTCTGCAGGCACACCGCAGGGGGACTATTTTCATGATCTGTGTGATCTCTACATCCCAGTAACCCAGTAATTCTGAGGGCCTGACTTTTGGTTTAGGAGAGCTTAGGCTTGCCAGTGCCAGGAACAAACCAGAAAGTAACAGAACTGGTGTTTGGAAGGTAACTAACTGATGAAGGAGAAATAGATGGGAGGAAGAAAAAGCACAGTATTCGTATGCCATTCATACTTTTCAACTGGTATTTCTTTTTCATATGTTTCCTTGATTCCTTTCCCGTCCCTTCCTCTGCTCTCCTTTTTTGCTTCTCACCTGCTTAGGCTCAAATACTATGTATTGCTAGAAAACACTGGTCTTGTTTTTCATCTGCAGAAATATGTAGAAGAAATTAGAGTTTAAGCAACCTCAGTTCTGGACTGGACTTTGTGTGACTAAAATAGATTAACAGTACACAGGTTTGGCCAAGAATATAACATTGGCTCTTCCACTGCAAGACAAAAGCTGGTCTTAAAGTTCATGAATCTGGACCAACAAGGCCAAAAGGGAGGTCATCTGTGCTAAACATGATACTTTGCCATGCTGTTTGGTTGGAATAGTTCTCAAGGTCTAATCTTTCTGTTTGTCCTCCCTGGTGTAGGCTAAAAAGCTTCCTAGTTGAGACTGAGCTTGAAAACTTGAAAAATATTTTAGTTTTCCACTGTCCCTCTGAATGACCTTGGGCAAATCTAATCTCAGTGCATCTGTTCAAGAGAAGCCATACGCCTTTCCCAGGAGTGGGAGAGGTAAGTTATTATTGTTTACAGTGTCTGAGTGTTTCAGAGGAATGAGGAGCATACAAATACCTACAGAGATAGGCAAACTTCTAAAGCTGTAAATTGGAAACACCATCCCTATTGGTAGTGAATAGTATGGTAATGAATTGCTTTAAGCGTGGCTAAAGTCTGCTTAGATTTCATGTAAAGCAAAGGTAATATGAACTGTGAGCCTGAATTAGGCTGTGTCAGATGTTTGCTAGTAATGTTATCCATGCTAGTACTAGCCAGGCTTTTTTAGCAGGCTCTTCCATGGAGCACCTGCATGTCACCACCCTAATAAGCAACACACCAGTTTGTCTTCGTATCTCATGCTATAGCTTACATTGCCACAAAGCTACCTTAAAAACTGGTTCAGTGAAGTGAGTATGCAATCCATAAGCTTTAAGTTGCTATCCTGTGCTGGCATGATGGTTAACCAGAGTCCAGTTCACTGGCATTGTGCACCTAACTGGGTGGCTGTATAAAAGCACCTAGGAAGTATGAAATGTGTGGTTGAAGGGTCCCTGCTGTTCAACTTGGAGCTCCAGGAGGTAATGCTGCCTGCTGAGCACTCAGCACATCAGCTCTTTATTTCAGGCTGCGACCACACTTAGGGAAGGATGGGGGAGTTCTCCAGAGATGCAGCCTTCAGGAGGTACCTTCCCATCCCCTGGGCCTCAGGTAATGTGCCTGGAAATTAAATGCATTCCATTTAAGAGGAGTGAGAACAGAGAAGCACATCTGGAAAAGGAAGCAGAACCTTCTTGCCCGCCCAATTTATAGAAATGTGCTGCTATTTAACAGGAGAAGATTTTCAGTTTACGATTCAGTGGAAAAATGCTTCAGCACACGGTGCCAGGGGAAGGTGTAGATAATGAAGCTTTTTCATGCAGCTTGCTGGCCACATCTGTGGTTTGTGTTATGTTCTGTGCTGTGGACTTTGCACTGCAATATTCCCAATAAGGAAAGAATGAATAAATTTAGACAATCAAAGCATTTTGTAATACTGGAAATTTAGGTATATTCTTTGCATTTTTTAAAAATGTGAGAAAAGTGATATGAATGTTCAGAGCTGTAAGTCTTAGTTCAGCTATCCTGTGTTTTGACTGCAGCAGCGGTTAAACAGTTTTTCAAAAGTCCTTCTATAAACTTGGTAAGATAATGACTTCTTCAAAGGAAACAATGTTCCTCTAATTTGCTGAGCTTCAAGTATGTCAGCAAAATGGTGGACAAAGGCACAGCTTGCTTGTGATCTCAGGAAAAACCCTGTTGCCAACACAACTCTTAAGAGCTTATTGAAGTACTAAGCTATTATGGATTAAAGCAATGTCGTGGTTTACATACAGGTTAAAAGGCAAAGTGATAAAAAGCTTTTTAGTTAAACTTCAGCACAAAGCTACATTAATTATGATGTGCCTCAAGATTTTGTTAAGACCTGTGTTAAGTTACACAATATTCCAAGAACAATGTTTTTGGAGGCTAAGTGAGATGGAGATGAAGGGAACTCCAAAGAACTTCCAGGTTTCAAGTGCTTTCCAATGGCAAATTAGATATAGAATCAATAGATGCTGTATCATGCCAATGGGAAGGATGAATTAATTTAAAACATGCCAGAGTACAGAAAAGTTGTTAACCAATTAACAAATGAAAAAGGCTTGGATGTTGCTGTGCATTGTTCAGCAAGCTCTGTGTGACAGGTTAAAGTGAAGGACAAGTGACTAGCATACACAGGAGAGAATGCATGCCAGAGGATGTGTACTCTTACCCTGATGTCACATTTGGTTCTCAGCAGACTGGGAGGTGCGTTAGAAACCAAGGACTTAAGCTGCAAAGGAACCCCAGCAGCTCTCACAATTAGCTTGTTATGGAACCACTTTTTGTCCAGAAGATGAACTATAGATAGGAAGAATATCTTTCTACCCCTCTCCAGCTTTTACTTTGTTATAATCTGGTTTCTTGCCTGGCTACCAGGGAGTACAGCACAGATGTGACTTGGGGCTGGCAGTTGTCCTGGGGTGTTTAAGTAGCTGCATTGCTGTTAAATAGGGATGAAGTAGCCCAGAGAAGGATAAGCACAGCTTCCCTGTTGGAGCCCTGTCTGTCTTTCAGCTGGGCTCATGTGGACCTGGCCTGTGGTGCTTGTTTGCTCCCCTGGTCCCTATTACCTGCCTGGGACAGAGCCACTCCAGAGGGGAGCTGGTGGGTCCCCCTCTGAGCCAGGCTCAATCAGGAGGTGCTCATCCCCTCACGTACACAGCAGCAGCACAAAGATTGGGAACTGCTTGTCTGGGCTCACGCTGTTTGAGCTGCCTTAACCTTATTCCTGCTGCCAGTGTTTCTAGGCACTTCTAGATAGGTGATGCCCAGTACCTGTTTTCTGGTTTTCCTTCTTTCCCTGCCACTCTCAAAGATGAAATAGGAAAGATGAGGTACTTTCACTGAGAGGCTCTTACCCTTCCAAATTGTGGCATAGATGTGCTGGGAGGGAAAACCAAAATCCTCCTGGTGGAATATCATAAGAGATCTGGAAAGCTAGCAGTTACCTGTAGTGGTGAGAAAGTTTTCCATTGCTCAGGGGTAAAGGGTCAAAAAAAAAGAACAGATATCTATAGCTGGCAAAGGCCTCCACCTTGCTGCTTGCTGGAGCTTCTCCCCTGTTGCTGGAGACTTGTTTCAGGCATGTTGCTGGCTCTGGCAGTGCAGCTTAGGGGTCCCTGTGGATCCTGGCAAAGGCATTGCCTTTTGAAGGTGCCACCTAAGAGCCCCGTTCAGCCAGTGGTTGCTTTGGACTTCAGCGATTGCCATGGTCACCACTTGGTTACAAAATGCCACTCCTGTGACTGTTTACAGCATGGTGCACAAGATTGCACATGGAACCAAAGCCAGGTCTTTGGGGTTCTACCCTAATCATGAGGACTTTGTTAAAAGCCACTGTCTAACAGGGCTAAGCCATGGTGTAACATACTTGGCAGCAACGTGCTGCTCGGATGTGGTCATGAAGATGTAGTAAGCAAGGCTGGTCTTTTTTGTGCTAAAGCTCCCTGTGGCACTTTAGTCTTCTGCTATCTCTGTGCTGATGTGCTTAACTCCTGGTGAAGTGCTTTGGCTTTGCTTTAGTAAGCTGTAGACAAAACTGAATCGCAGGTCATATCACTGAGCAGGCAGAGGGTTTTGGTGTGGTGGCACAGTAAGAGTTTTCCCCCGGGGCCGTTGGGATTGCAGGCTGCATCCTGACCCGGTGCAGGGCTGTGAACCCACACACTCACTTCAGGTGTCTGCTCAGCTTTTGCCATTTGACATGAGTGTCCAACAGCTCTGCTGCTTTTTTTGTGAGCCTGCAGAGCTTTTTCCCCGAAATGGGAAGGGAAATGCAAGAGGAGAGGTCTGCCATTATCTTCACCCTTCTGTACTGGGGATGGTAATGTCCAAAGGAAAGCAGACACTTTGGCCAGGGCCAGCAGGGAGGCTGCTCTGGAGCTCTGCATCAGGAGCCGAGCCTGATAAATGTGTTGCTCTGCTTGGTCCATGACTCTCTCATGAATCAAGCCAGCCATCCTAGCAGTCTGGAGGGAGAAGTAAAGCCTAGGGCAGATGGATTGATACAAGCTGCTGGAAGGTTTTTTCCTGGGCTTCAAAAGCGGCGATGAACTTTGAGCAGAGCACAGGCTGAGAGCAATTGCTCAGTTTACCATGATCGTGATTTTGTGATACATTAAAATGCCTGCTGGTTTAGGGATAAGTATTGACCTGCTCATAGGCACGATGTGTAGAGGTGATGCCTCCTGTCATCTGATGGCAAAACCTGGAGCTGGCACGTATCCTGTTGAGCCGCTCTGTGTGCCAGCCAGGTGTGTCCCAAACCTGAGCGTGGCCAAAGTACAGCCCTGTTCCCAGGGAAGGCAAAGCAGTGTGCCTCCAAGAGAGCTGCAAAGCCCTGTGCAATTCTGGGCACTGCTCAAAGGCAGCCCCTGCCTGAGAGCTTGCTCCAAAGCAAAGCCCTTCATGGGTCCCAGGGAGAGCCTGCAGGACCGGTGAGGTGCTCCCTGCCTGCTCTGTGGTTGCCTGTGTCTCCAGCTGTAGACAGCACAGTTCATGGCAGGAAATCTTCATCCATAATAGCTACCAACAAATTTCTTGCTTAAAGGTTTCACTGTAGGGAGGGAGATGAAGGGAAGAGCAGGTTCTGATGTGATTCACACACACATTCCTCCTTGAGTAGGAGGAGGAAGGAACAGACAAATACCTAAGGCTTTCACCATGCCTTCCAGGTGACTAAACAGCAGTTTTATTTTTAACAAAAGCTAATGCCAGGAAAGCGAATAGAGCTGATAATACATCTGAAAGCGGTTGTGTCACTTCCTGCATTGTGAGAACCTGCTTAGTCCTTGAGAGATGCATTGCATTGCGTTATATTGATTTTTCTACTTCGGGGCGAGTGTGCGTGTTGGCTTCTCCCCTGTGACAGATTAGGTCATCTCTGCTGAAGGTCACTGATGGTTTTTCAGCATCTTTTTCCTTCCTGGAGGCTGGGGTTTTGGCTTCCCTGTCTGTGCTTGGTTTGGCCAGCAGATGGTACTAAATGAAAGGTTAATATTGAAAAAAAGTTTTCATTTGGTGTCAGGTTCAGTTTGAAGTTGAGGGTAAAAGCTACACTTCTGAAAACACAGAGGCCTATAACAGACCAAAAATACAAATTAGAAATTATTGTAACTTCAAATTGCCTATCCATGCAAAATTGCTTTGTTTATGATTAAAACATTGGAATTTAAAACTTGTCAGTCACATAAATGGCTGACATTTTTATTCTCAATGTAGTGAGCAATGTATGTTCTTTCACAGCCTTGATGGCATCTTTTGTACAAATGAATAAATGCTAATAACTAGGCTTTTAGTAAAAAAAAAAAAAAAGTCATAAAAGCAGTCATGAGGGGGCTTTGTTATTAAAAAGAAAAAGAAATTTACTTTAAGGAATGTATATCTAAAGATAGTGCTTGAAAGCATCAATGTAAAGTGTTTATCCTCTAAGATTAACGTGGAATTTTCACCCACTATTTTTATCCTCTTGCTGCTTTACTTTCTCTGATGTCACAGCTGGTATAATCCATCTCTTGTTGCCAGATGTTGTCTGTCCTGCACTGGGAGGGGTGTTAGACCCCCTTACTCCACCTCTTTTTCAGACAGGCTGGGATAAAGCTCGCGCTCTGTATCTGCTTACTGCTGCCTATTTCTGTAAGCCCTAAGCGTGGCCTCGCTGCGTGAGTCACTGTCTCAACATGAGGATGCTCCAGAGGTCCCTGTCTGGGAAGAGCTGCAGAGTAATGCTGTTGAACTCCTGGAGCTGTGGAGAGGCCCTCCCTGCTCCCGTTACATGGAGCGTATCACACATTCGGGTCTCTGGCTGGAGCGGGATGCTATCCCTGCCAGCTTCTTGCAGCAGGGAAATCCCTCCCTACTCCACTGCCCCAGATTTGAGGCTAGCAGCATTGGCTGGGCAGTGGGCTACTTAGGAAGTTTGTTAGAGGGATTATGCACAGTGTCACTACCAGTGAACTTGTGTGGCTCCTGAGCTGTTATCAGAATCCATGGCCTGCCCCTGAGAAGGACCAAGGTGCTTCTGTGCCACCGGTACCGTGTCCCCTCTGAGCACCCTTGCTGTGCATGGCTGCTGTTGACAGCTTGGATGGCACCTGGAGTGCTGTGACCACGGGGACTGAACATGAGGCTGCAAGCAATAAATCTGCCCATTTTGGCTCATTTTGTGACATCTCTGTGGATTTTAGTTTTCTCCCCTCCGCAAAACAAGGATAATACTTTAATGTTTCGCTGCAGAGTTGTGATCTGGATTCATATTTTCAAGAAAATACGTTATTGCTATTTTGTTAGCTTCTCCAGTCCAACCTTGTGTTCCCATCTGGGAAGAAGTACATGTGGAAAAGTGAAATACAGCCACTAGCAGGAAAAAAATAGGACTTTCAGAATACATTGTTAGAAAAAATACATTAGGAAGAAATCATGGTGGCATTTTTCATCTTGAATTCTGAAACAATTTTACGTTACATCTGGGAAATTCTTTCTTCCATCTAGTGCTAGAATGATATCTTGTAGGTATATTTTATATATGAGTGTATTTATCCTTTTGTCTTCAAGTTTTGTACTTATAATGATAATATGAATAGTAACACTGTTAATCAAGCATTCATCAGGAAATGCAATTTAAGATTGAAATCAAATGTGGCTGAAACGCAGAATTGAGGCTCAAAGCCCAGGTGGACCCTGTCACTTCTCTCCTGACACGCAATACCTCTTCCCTATGGCAGGTTATTTGTCAAACAGCATACTATCAACAGTGTATGGAGCATGTTAAATTATGCCTGTGTGAATGCAGCTGCAGAAGCGTGGGACGGGGTGGGGGGAGGAGCTGCGAGCGTTGCGTTTGCTGAGCCCGAAGTGCTCGGCATCTTCCGCCCTCTCAGCTGCAACCAAAGGTGGAAAATTAGAATCCTTAAGGGATTTGTTTCAGAAAGTGATGAGGGAGTGAAAGAGGTGTTATAATGGAAGCTGGAACTCAGCCTTGACAATGTGAAATGTGTGTCTGCTAGCTGGCAAAGTAAAAAGCGCAGGAAGGTTCTTAACTCGTGATCTCCGCTTCTCCAATTTCTGCCTGCTTTCCCCTCTACTACTGTGATGTGACTGCTGTCTGTCCTTGCTGTCTCAACTCCCTTTCCTCCCAGACTGGCCCTGGGGCTCTGGTTTTCTTTTTTTCTCTAGTAATTCTCCTCATGCTGCTAAAGCCTCTCAGACGCCACAGAGCTCAAATCAAGCACACCCTCTTCATCCTTCTGGGCCAGCCAGCTGCATTCCCTGTGGTCTTCCTCCCAAAACCTCTCCTTTGCTTTCTGTGACACTGTCATGGTCTAGCCCTTTGTCTGCCCTTCAGCAGACATTAGATCTTTCTCTAATGGTCTGAGAGGCTGCTGGAAAGATCACAGGAGTTATGATCACATTTTCTTCCTCCTCTAGAGCTTGGCTGCAGGAAATCTTGCCTTCAGAGCCCCAGGTAACCACTGTCTTTATGTGTACAATTCAGCACCCTTCTCCTTCTGTTAACCCCTCCAACAAATGGAAGTCCTGGCCAGCCTTGGTGGCACTGTGTCAGTGTCCACCTTAGCACAGCTTTTGAGCTCTTTCTGACTGCTACAGGCATCACCACTGTCCTGCTGTGACTTACAGTGATATCCACTGTAGATATCATCTAGACTTCTGCAAATCTCCATATGTCCAAAAGGGGTCTACATTTCAAAAGCTGACCTTGAATGAAAGCTGTAAAGGATACAGTCCTTCCTTTCTATTGATGCTAAACCTCCTGCTCAGACTGTAACCCTTTCCAATCTCTCTTGCAGTAGCATGCTCCTCTCCATCCTTGACAAACCTTCCTGCATCCTCATGGTGTGGTGAGCAAGGACTTTGTCTTGTTTTAAGTCTGTTTTGAGTTCCCCTCTCTCTTCACCTCTGTCTGCTCCAGCATAAGATGTATTGATCTCTCTCTTCACTGTTTTCACAGTTTAGTGCTTCTGATCCCTTTGCAGTGAGATGTCAAACCTTGCTTCTGACTGGTCCACAACAACAACTTTCACTATCCCTTTGGCTGCAAAGGTCTTGTTATGTGGGGTTTTTTCACTGCAGCAGACTTTCTTAAATTCCTTTGGGCTTTCCATAACAAATATTAGTAAAAATACTACTAAAAGTGCCCATGTAAATCCCTTCCAAGCTGTCCTCTGTCACAACAACAAATGAGGAAGCTTAAGAGTTAGGTGATGTTGCTGTTGCCTGGAGATAGCTGCCTGTCAGAATGAGCAATGGAGTTTTACTGGTTTTGTACTACCTCACTTCCCTCTGTCACTTATGTCTTGCTTCGTATGAGATTTAAGTCTCTGGCAGACAGAAAGGCTGCATGATGTCTCCTTCTAACTGCTGGCAAGAAAACACCAGAGTAATGGACAAAATGAACCCCACTAGTGTTTATGAAATGAGCATCTACACAAGAATAGAGCAGTGTAGTGTATAAAACCTCTATAGCCATAACTGCCCTTGCTTGTTTGCAGCATTTCCCCCCTGTACTCAGCACTGGTGAGGCCACACCTTGAGTACTGTGTCCAGTTCTGGGCACCTCAACACAAGAGAGCTATCGAGGTACTGGAGCGAGTACAGAGGAGGGCAATGAAGCTGTTGAGAGGCCTGGAGAATAAGGCTTATGAGGATCCATTGAGGGAGTTGGGATTGTTTAGTTTGAGGAAGAGGAGGCTGAGGGGAGACCTCATCCCTCTCTACAACTGCTTGAAAGGGCATTGCAGAGAGGTTGGTGCTGGTCTCTTCTCACGGGCAATGAGCGATAGAAGGAGAGGGAATGGCTGCAAGCTGCAGCAGGGTAGGGTTAGGCTGGACATGAGGAAAAAGTTTTTCCCAGAGAGAGTGGTCAGTCAGTGGAATCAGCTGGCCAGGGAGGTGGTGGAGTCCCCATCCCTGACTGTGTTTCAGAGTAGATTAGATGTGGTGTTGAGGGATCTGGTGTAGGAGAGAACTTGTAGAGTAGGGCTGATGGTTGGACTTGATGATCCCAGGGGTCTCTTCCAACCTAAATGATTCTATGATTCTAGCCTTCCTGGAGGTACTGCATGGAGGTCTGCAGAGGGAAGATTCCCCTCACTGCCTCGCACCACTGCCTGGACAGAACAGCCCTGCCTTTGAAAGGTGGGTTAGCAAAGTGTGAAGTAAAACCAGAGTGCTTGCTTTAGAAAACAGCACTGGTATGCTATTTTCTGACTTTGAAAAGGGAGATGTTTAGCTTGTGTAAAAATCCTCTTGCAGAGTTGGGGCTTTGAGCCACTGAGTGATGATTTTCACAGTACTGCTCTTGTGACACACCTCCTTAAGGACTCACACTGTTTTCTGGAGTAATTCTTGAATTTCCTACTTCCAGTTGCCTCTTTCAGAGGTTCCTCTGGAGATCTCTATACAACTCCAATCTTGATAAACCTGTTTTCCCTCAGTTATTTGTGCTAAGTGTTCACTACTGCTCTTGAATGCTCAGCGTGCTGGGCAGCTCAGATGGATTCTTCCAGTTCTGAGATTTTTTCAAAGCTTTACATAGCACTGAAGCCACGTGATTCTCTCTCAAATCAGTAAGAGCTGTATGACTGAAATTCTGTGTGATGCCCTGAAAGTGTAACAGTAGCTATCTTTTAATACTTCAACAAGGTTTTTTCTGCCTTTGATGCTTGGGAGCAGATGCAGGTTAATTAAACCATAAACTGAAGCTCGCAGTAGATGACTATCATCATTATTGATTCAGGATTAATAAAGCTAATGAAAATGACCCCTTTCTCTTCTGTGATAGAAATGGTGTGTGTGTCTGCACATGCAGGAAAACAGCAACATAAACCCACCCATACAGTCTGCCATAAATCCTAACAGCTGGGCCATTTATTCTCACGTGCAGTGTAATACAGCTACATAGGAAATAAAGATTCATTGTGAAGGGCTCTGAGGGCCAGGGTGAATGCCTGGTATGTCAGCAAAGTTCAGCTCACAACACTCGAAGCTTTCATGTGCCAGAAGCACAGGACAAGAAGGGGATAATGGTATCTAGTCTAGTGCCACACAATCACAGACAGCCCTGTAATTGATACTGCTACTCCAATCTTTTTTTTTTTTTTTTCAGTTTGGATTAGACTTTACAGCTAGTCTGCTGTCTGAGGAGGTGGAGCTGAAGCGTCAAGCAGTCCTGTCCTGCTCCCATTCCAGTCAATCAAATTAGTGAGTTCTGCCTCAGCTGTGATTTAAAATCCTGAGCTGAGCTAATGTGGAGAAAAAAAAAAAGCAAATGGAGTTGCTTCGTGTGGTGAGGTCTGTAAAGCATCCATTCCATGCACTGCAGAACATGTTTCAGTATCTTAAAGGGCTTTGTACTGGTAATTAGAGGCTGTAACTGCAGTGGGTAAAGGAAGAGCACCAGCTCTAAGGAGGTGCTCACGCCTGCAGGAGTGCCTGTAGGACAGACTTCACCCATTAAAACTGGTTTAAGAATACAAACCCATTTAGCCAGCTGCCAAGGCCTCCAGTTACTTTCATTTCCCATCTGGACAGGATTTGAAGCAGTGACATAAGGGTAAAGAGCTTGCTATCCTGTTACAAATCCCCTGAAACTTCTGTTTCACCAGCTCTCCTTGCTGGTAAAGCTTTCTCTTTAACAGCTACCTCTCACATCCCATCTGGATGGGGAGCTCTTACAGCTCTGGCCTTAAAATTCATGCACTTTTACAAATAAGTTATATTTCCAGACTATCAGCAATGTTTTTTAAAATGGGATTAGCCTAGAGGCATCTTTTAGCCTAATTGGATAATTGCCCAATACTGTACAAGGCAGCTAAGAACACACCACATTTTCCCCCCATTTTTCATATAATTTACGTGTAGGAGGGTAACACAATTAGCATAATACACTAAGTAGCTGTTGCTGCTAATTACAAGGCTGCATCTGGAAATACTTGTAACATCTATTTTTTGCTATGATTTTTCAATTTGAAAAACACAATCAGTTTTCAGAGCAATAGATAAAGCAACGTTTTCCATCTCTGAGAAGAGAATGTATGAACAAGCCCCTTAGGATTCTTCTATTAGAGGAAGCTTCACAGTTTATGCCCCAACTTTTGATTGTAAGGCATTATTATATACTCTGAAATATCACTAATTTTGCAGAAAGGGGAAAGAAATCCCCTCTTTAACCTCCCATATTTTCAATATTCTCATATAAAATTCCTCATTTTGGAATATATCTTTTGTGTAATTAGAGTAACCAGTTCCTAAACTGAAGATGTGCTGTCAGGTGCACTCCAGCCTCTGTCTTAAAGTACTACTAAACACCCCTGTTCATAGTTCATACATGCCATAAAGCTCTCCTACAGCGCATGCTGTTAAACAGCTCACTTCATTAGGAAGAAATGGCAATTATTCCACAATGATCATTTATACATTTTACATCTTTTCTGTACACCTCACTAGGAAACTCTGAAAAGCAATTCATACAACTTTGGGTATCCAATAAACTACTTGAGTCTTACTCAACAAAAACTGAAAAGCAATTTATGGAGACATACAAGGCCACAGTGTAAATTATATTTAGCGAATCATAGAATCATAGGTTGGAAGAGACCCCTGGGATCATCAAGTCCAACCATCAGCCCTACTCTACAAGTTCTCCCCTACACCAGATCCCTCAACACCACATCCAATCTACTCTGAAACACAGTCAGGGATGGGGACTCCACCCCCTCCCTGGGCAGCTGATTCCACTGACTGACCACTCTCTCTGGGAAAAACTTTTTCCTCATGTCCAGCCTAACCCTCCCCTGCTGCAGCTTGCAGCCATTCCCTCTCCTTCTGTCGCTCATTGCCCGTGAGAAGAGACCAGCACCAACCTCTCTGCAATGCCCTTTCAAGCAGTTGTACAGAGGGATGAGGTCTCCCCTCAGCCTCCTCTTCCTCAAACTAAACAACCCCAACCCCAACAATGTTTGTCTTCTGTATAGAAGAATTTCTTTAACATAAGTAAAGGCAGGCAAACAATTCTAGATGCTGTCTATTTTGCAGCTGGAACATTTTAAGTAAACAAGTATTAGCAGTAATGTTTTGCTCTTTACTTCGTTAGTGTAATTCTAAAGATTCTGTAAAACAATTTATGATGGAGTTTTAGTTGCTTCTGAAATATCAAGGTTCCTTTCTGTCAAGCCCTAAATCTGGCACTAACTGTTTATTCGAGGCAGCAGTTGAGGGGGGTGGAATTTGGCCTCTGTAGAGAAAACACGATTGACTCTCGCAGGTATTCTGCAGCCTACGGTTCACAGTTCCCTGCCTGGGGCACACCCAGTGCTGAAAGGCGTATCAAATACTGTGGTTAGCGAGGGTCAGGCAGTGGACTGCTGATCTGCACTGTGATTTTTGTGATGCACTGCCCCTGCTGACAGTTAGCAACGTGAACCGGGTTTTGTTTGGTGCTTGCTGTAACAGGGCTCTGTGCTGTGCTATTATGTTGTACATCTATATATTGTACTGCTATTATAGTACAAACCTGGGGGTGGGAGGGAGCTGGCTCCGCTTCCCTTACAGTGAGCAGCAGTGCTGTGAAGCTGTCACGTCGGCCTCGCTGCCTTGAGAGACGTTGGAATTGCTCCACAACCTGCAGAAACGTGCCAGGCCACTGTGGAGCACAAGTGGCTACTGGACTAGAAGCCACAGGGTGTGGGAGCCTATGGATACGCTCTTAAAACAACAAAGCATAAGTATGGGCAAGTCTTGCCTGTAACAGTATCATCTTGAATTTATTTTCTTTTTCTGGATGCACAGAAAACAAGTGAAGTGTTCAGTTAAATAACTAATATATAATTTTATTTTAAAATATAGTCAGGACCACGTCCCTACTGGCATAAGTTAGCAGGTCAGATCCCCTTAGTTCAGACTCCAGCAGAGACCTCAGGGACTCTCAGTGTATACACAAGAGGAAGCTATAGCAGGTCTCCAGGTGATTTAACTTGTTGGCTCTGTGGTTAGAGGCATTTCAATTAGGAAACAATTGCTTTCCCCTGAAGGAACAGCTCAGGGTTTTTACAGGGGTTAAAGCCCATAGGCCTGCATTTAGCTAAGAGGTAAGAGTGAGCAGCTTCTATTTATGCCATGCAGCTGTTGAAATGAGCACATTGCTGGCTGGAGGCATCAGCACAGCTGCTTTAAGTAGCTTATTGAGTCTGAAGCTTCGCTGTTTACTGCTGCCCTTTTATTCCTTCTCAAAACACAGACAGAAAAATCATGTTTTGTTCTCACAGAATAAATACCTGTTCCACTCTTTCTCTAGGAAAAAAAAATTGCTTGCTTCTGAAAAGCAATGCAGGAAGTTAAATAAAGACCATGTAGACTTATCTCAGTTTGCCTGAGCCTGGACAAAGCAACCACCGTGGGTGAGGGGAGAGGTCAAGCCCTATTCTCAGCCTACACCAGGCCATTTTATACAGCAATCCATACCACCCTCTATCTCCTCTCCAACCCCAAGCAGAGCTGCTCACAGAAGAGCCCTGGGCTCTGAGGGCCCCTGGTAAGAGCCAGAGCCAGGAGCAGAGTGACTGAGATGGTGCTGCAGCCGGGGTCAGTCTTCACACCACCCATCAGTGCCGTTAGGAAGAGGTCCTTTTTCTCCTCTCAAGGTCGGTCAGCTTCCTTGCTGTCAACCACTCCATACATTAGGGTTGCTTTTTTTTTTTTCCAGTTGTTTTTATGGCTCATTGATCTACAAGTGACTAGAGGATTTGAAAATAGCACAGACGCCACCCTACGGGAGAGGCATCCTTGAGCTGCAACGACAGCACCCCGGTGCCTCGGTGAGGCAGTGTGGAAGACACAGGAGGGAGGGTGGAGGTCCATATACATTGAACTGCTGCTGTTCTTCACCCCCTCAGTGGATATAAGGGACAGAGCAGATACTGAGATGCCCTAAGCTGGCTCCAGTTTGTACTGGCTGCGCAGAATCTGGATTGAGACTGGGTTTGTAAAAACAGCTCCAAAGCACACAGGTTTTACATGGCAACCTCTTCTCCCTGCTTCTTTTCCCATGTGAAGCCCGGAGAACTATGATCTTGCATGCTGTTTTCCTACAGTCTTTGATACATGTGCATAAAATGCTGTAGTGCTGGCTGGTGCCTCGTAGGCATGTAAGGAAAAATGGAACAAAAGAGATTTCAATTCTATATAAAACTCAAAAGAATAATTAAATCACATGCTGCTGAGGCAATATATGAATAAAAAATGTAGGCTGTCACCTGTATTTTACACTTATTTTAAAATGTGAAATTATTAAGTAGAGCATACCAGTTGGTTGAATTATTTCATTATAGATATCTATGTACAATGTGAATTGAAATCTAGACAACTGGCTACTAAGGACCCAGAAACAATGCAGTTCCTGTATGAGCCTGTGAAAAAAGTTAGCCTTTTAATTTTAGATATGTGCCTGGAAACATTATAAAACTTAAATTGAATAGTATATAATGAGTAATTTCAATCACACTGTAACTTTATCTAAAATTGAGGAACTATTTAAATAACTTTCCAGAGAAAAACACCCCATTCTTTTGTGAAAATAAGGTTTCTACAATAGCAATACTTTAATGAAAGCCCTTATTGAGAATGGAAATTAATTACTCAACTGCATAAAAGGACTTATGATGAAACTAATCCAGTAGAAAATTTGTAATGTTAATTCAAATCTAAATTGACTATGGAAAAAAACAAACTTCAAAGGAATTACTCCAATGGGAATCTTCCACTGACTTCAGGAGGCACGAGTAGGGCTTGTATTTATAGCAGAGCTGTAAGAAATGACCAGAAAAAGACAAGCAATAAAGGAGTACATCAGTGTGTATGTCTCAATGAGTAGGATTCCTGAAAGTAATGCAGAAATGGGCTCCAGATGTTGTTCTCTTTGTGCAGTGGCTGCACAGCCACCTTTACAAGTTTCCCAGCACAAGGGCTACACGAGGCTGATGTGTTCAGCTCTTCACTGGGGCCCACGGCAGCTTCTAGCACAAGAAAGTGCTGTTAGTCGTACAGGGTGGGAAGAAGATTGACTGGAGGTCTACACACCAGCCTGCAGGGATTCAATAAATTACAGACCCTAATAATGTCAGGATAGTGTCAGATTAACCAGGAACCTGCCAAGCTGTTAAGGGGCCACCTTGGCCTGATCCCTGGGCTTCCCCAGCTCCTGCAGAGCAAAATTGTCCACACACCAGCCGCGTCTGTAGTGTAAAGCATCTGTGAAATGTAGCTCAGGTTCTGCCTCCACAGGTGCAGGTGCTGTCTCTGTCTTTGGATATGTGGATTGTAAGGTTGCTTTGGCACTCTGATGTCATCTGTGTGCCAAGGATTTACCCATCCTAGCATCCCTCTGCAGGTGAAGCCTGTGAGAGTGCCAGGTTATTGAAGCAACTTATCTGCTGTTGCTTAAGGCAAAAATCTTTGTCACTGGAATAGAAAGAAGTTACTTACCCAGAAGTCTCCAAAACCTGACGCTTCCCATCAGTACCCCAGCAGATACACTAGAAACCCCATGGGAGTAGAACACTTCAGCAGCACTGCAGGCTTCCCATGTTTGTAAGACAGCCCATGAAAATGCCCTACATCAGCTCTTGCTGTTTAAGATCCAGCTGGTCATTTAGGATGGCACTGAAGCTTGCCTGTGTGCTTGGATGCAGTGGGAATTGTTACTCTCACATCTTTAGGTACTGCTGTGAATAGGCTTATGAGCTGGGAAGAAGCAGAGCTGGGTCGGGTAGATGTGCACACCAACAAGCAGACAGTAGCATGGGGTACTTTGTTTTACTCACCTAATTAAAACTGGTTATGGTGTTCATCTAGTATAGCTGGGCTAGAACTTACATGATGTACTTCAGGCTGTTATACAGCTTGAGATAGTTGTAACAGGCAAAAAAAAAAAGGCTACTGTGAATAGAAAAAGCTCCTAAACTATATAATTACAGCATCACCACTTAGATATGGCAATTCAGCTACAAATGTCACTGCAGCAATTCATAGCAGATGCACAACATACTCTGTTGAACATGCTAACTGCTGAAACTTGTTTTCTTCCTTTTCTCCAGGAATTTTTTTCTCCCCTTCTCTATAGGTTGCTTTTGGGTACTTAGGAGCAGCTCCCATGAAGTGTCATACAGCTGGGCAGAATGACCCCAAAATGTATTCACCTTACTGTGTGCAGCCAGGCTTAAACTAATAAAGAGTGCTATGAAGAGATAGGTTAGCTGCAGCATTAATCTGCTTTGTAGCCCAGTTTGAAGCAACACTAATGCGGTGAGCTCCACTAGCCCTTGAGAGCAGCACAGTGCCCTTGGGAAGAGATGTTTGAGAGGCTGAGTACCTTCCCAGGATAACAGCATATTTGGTATACACCCAGCTCTCAGGGCTACTGGGCAGCAACTGTCCTCCTCCCTCTTTCTTTATGTGGCCAGGAGGAGACTTCAGCATCAGCCCTGTGCTCTCCATCAACACAGTACCTCAGAAAGAGCCCCTTTCCTCCCCCACAGTCTGATGAGGAAAGTAATGCATATAATATGCTGAAGTGGTGAGGATTAGGCTTCTAGCACAGGACAACTGTTTCTGTGCTGGCTTGGAAGCTGCCTGACTGAAAACCAATGACAAAGACAAAAAAATAAATGGCCCTTGCTGTTTGGCTGTGACGTGCACATTCAGCACAGCCGGCCAGGTCCCTGGAGGATGGCTCTGTCCTT
This sequence comes from Jacana jacana, assembly GCA_013400555.1. Taxonomy (NCBI): domain Eukaryota; kingdom Metazoa; phylum Chordata; class Aves; order Charadriiformes; family Jacanidae; genus Jacana; species Jacana jacana. The sequence goes on along the minus strand of VZTM01017828.1, from coordinate 33,672 downwards.
GCCCTTCTACAGCCTGCCTTCTGAGTGCTCTCATTTGAGACCAAGGAGATTTTTAGATGCCACGGGATAAAGGCTTTGAAGAAATGACTGTTATTACTGTTCTGATTGTTATTACTGTCATAATTAGGGTGATGGCAGGTAAGAGCTGAAAGCCTGAAAGCCTAATCCATCGATAGAAGTTCAGGTAGCTTCTTGAATTTTCAAGCTATTTACATATAACAGGCAAAAGTCAGAGTGAGAGAGCGGAGCTGGTTTATGAATCTGATGGGGCAGGAGTTGAGCCGAATGCATTCCAGCCTGCAGCTGGGAAAGGTGTCCTAGACTGGGAGGCGGCTGTGGGGGAAGACTTGATTCATTTTCCAGCAAGGTCCTGTAACTGTTTCCCCTTGTATTAAACGTAAAGAAAATTCTGCAGAATTTGCAAGTTAAACTTGCATCTCACTGGTGTGGTAGACATTTTGTTTATTGCTGCAGGAGTTACTGGATGCCCTTACACGGGTCCATTGCAGTCTCATGAGCACACTAAAATGTATTTTAGACACCTATCTGTGGTGCTCAGATACCAGGAAAATTCCTCTGGGATGCCTTAAGGTCTGAGTCCTCATTTTGCAGTGTCATCCTGCGATGCATCCTTCTGCTAAATCACTGCGGACAAATCCATTCCCAGGCCCATGCAGTTAACCCCTCTGGGTCTGATACCTAGCTCTTCTTTAGCACATGGAGAAGTTTTTTTCCCTTGCATGGAAGTACAAGAGGAGTTTTCTGCTGGAGGGAAGAAGCAGGCAACGCGCAGAGTTGGGGGCACATGGGATCAACCTTTCCACTAGCACCTACACAAATGCTGTTTTCTCATGGGAGTAAAAAGTACATCCCAGAAACGGGACCGATGAGAGACCAGCTGCTGCATCACCTGTGTTGACACCATTTAAGCCCATTTCTCAGTGAGTCACACGTACGAGGAACACTCTAATAACTAGGGTAAGAGAGATCAGGTGCTGGCCCAGTATCATTCGGTGTAAATTTTTCACTCTTTGCCATCCTTTCACTGACACTTCCCTGCCCCTGAGGGTGGGAGAACACTTTGGAACACAGGTTTACTGCAAAGAAAGGGTCTGCCCATCAGAGATGTGTTGACATGGGAGAGAGCTGTGTTTCCTACCTGTTGAGAATTGGGCCTTGAATACTTAAACTGCGTTTTCGCGTGCCTCAGTAAATACTACTGTAAGTAACAGTTTAGACCTTCACTAAACAGAGGAGGGCAACAAAGCTGGTGAGAGGCCTGGAAAACAAGGCTTATGAGGATCGATTGAGGGAGTTGGGGTTGTTTAGTCTGAGGAAGAGGAGGCTGAGGGGAGACCTCATCACTCTCTACAACTGCTTGAAAGGGCACTGTAGAGATATTGGTGCTGGTCTCTTCTCACGGGCAATGAGCGACAGGACAAGAGGGAATGGCTGCAAGCTGCAGCAGGGTAGGGTTAGGCTGGACATGAGGAAAAAATTTTTCACGGAGAGAGTGGTCAGTCAGTGGAATCAGCTGCCCAGGGAGGTGGTGGAGTCACCCTCCCTGACTGTGTTTAAGAGCAGATTAGATGTGGTGTTGAGAGATCTAGTGTAGGGGGGAACTTGTAGAGTAGGGCTGATGGTTGGACTTGATGATCCCAGGGGTCTCTTCCAACCTAAATGATTCTATGATTCTATGATTCTAAACAATCATTGCTGAGGCCTAGAAAGAAACGTTTGTGCTCTGTTTGCACTGTAATAATCAGCTATGTTCACTGAAAAGAGTGAAAAGAAAGTCTTACTAGGGTTGGCATATGGGAAAGGTCAGAAATATTCCTGAAGCTGACGGGAGGGAAAAGCCTTTGCAGCAGAAGGGTGCTCCTGGGTTTGCTGGCAAAATGTTTGCCTGTGCTTATGCAGGAAGTAATTGCTAACACTTGCAGCTTCATAGTATGATAACAGTGCTTTCTTTCTAAGGCTGTATATCAAACTCTCTGGAAATCAGTTGGGGAGAAACTGGGATGGGATTTCTTACTTCGGCAGAAAGCTTTTCCTCATCTCATTTGCTACCTCCAGCTTTGGTTTTGCAAGGAACTTCAGCAAGTGTTCCCAGGCCTGTTCTATGACATTCAGTTTCACAGGCACCTTTGGAACTGTAGCTCAGTGGCTGTTTTAGACAGAAGACTAGAGCAACTCCTGTTCTTGCCGTTCTAACACAGTGAGGACATACCCTGAAAGCTATTCCCCTTCGGCTTTGGCTGCTTGAGGCAGAGTATCACGCAAATCCCTGCCCCAAGACTGAATTATAATCAGCCTGTTCAGATCCTGGTGCCAGAATATTTGTTGAAAGCAACCTGAAGCTTTTTCTCCAGAGTGACTAACTGAATTGGATTTGCTCCATGCTGGCATTGCTGTCAAGCATCCCATTGACTGAAAAGTGTGCAGTGATTAAAAGCTCCAAGTCAGTAAAGGAACGCAAAGAATTTAATTAAATTATCACTTCTACATGTCTGTCAAAATGAAGTAAAAATATAACAGAAGCATAGGTGTGTTACTGTTGATAAAGAAGGGTAAATAATATGTGTAACAATGACTACAACAAAGAAGGTGAAATAACTCATTAATATTTTTCCAATCTAAAATTGAGAGAAACCACATATTGCTGAAAAGCATTTATTTTCATTCTTCAAAGTTATTCAAGACTTTAAATATTTTGCTTAGTCCTAGGGGGAAAAAAAAAGCAAATTAGAAGAAAATGGAGACATTCTAGAAAAGCAGTCTCCTTAAGCACACTTTCTTTTCTCATATGACATCTGTTACAGTATCTATTGATAGGAAGTTTTGACTTCATTTTTTCCAAGGTGGTATTGATACCATGTGGTATCACTGCTCTCTGCTTGAATTCATCTGAATTACAGTATCAAACAGACAACATGAAAAAGATTCATACCCTGCCCAAGGGGTTGCCTTTATGTAGAAATAAAAGAAGTATAAACACATGGATGTACATTACAACGAGATTTCCATCATATGATTAACCGAGTATAGGTCAGATTTTATATTAAGTCCTATGTTAGCTATTCTATGAATGTGAATGTACTTCCTTAATGCACACTTAATGCAACTGGGGTTAAACATAACTAATAGTTAAGCACAGATTCTTATTATTAAAATCTCAGAGAATTCAGGAAAAAAAAAACCAACCCCAAAACATAACATTCAAGTCCCAGGCTAAGCTTGCTATTCAGTCACGTAAGAAGCAAACAGACATCACCAAGCCCTGGCCTGAAGCTGCATCATGGGCTGTCATGTCATAATTAGATGTCACATGGCATTTTTCCATTTAACAGGCTCATCCCAGAGATGAGCACCTGGCTTCAGGTGATGGAGTGAGGTTGTCCCAAATGCCATCTTTTGTATCCTAATACAGCTGCTGTGGGCCTGATCCAAATCTCACAGACACGGGTTTGTCAGGAATACTTTGGATAGCCCTTCCTAAAACACCTCCCCAACCCACCCACCCCCCAAACTGCTGAATGACCTCTAAAATCCTTTCTGCACCAGTTTTCTGTAAAGCTATAGATCTTTGCTTGTGTTGCCCAGACTTGACAGCTTATGTTCTTTCATAATGTCTCCACTCTTATGCCTCCCACATGCAGACGGAATAATGAAATTACCTGCATTAAGGGTCAATTACAGCCCCTTCATCCTTTCTTTGAGCTATCAAAAACTTGCTAACAGAGTATGATCAGGCCAAAATCAGGCTATCCTCTGATATGAGACCATGATGCTAGAACTGATCTTTTTGGCCATTCTGTCTCCCTCCTTGGTACTGCTGGCAGCCACGTCATATAGTCCTTCTCCTGAACGATAAAGCTCCACAGACACACAGCACATAATCTTGCTTTGCTGTCCAAACTGGAAGTTGTCTACTCCAGACCAGAAAGAAAATAGTATACCAAGCTGTTAGAAAGCAACCTGTGATTCTGATGATTAATAGTAATGGGACACTGTGGTGTTCCTGGTGCCGCTTGGCTTAGGAGACCCTCCATGCCAGCTGGCAGTGGGTAGCTGAACGATACTGATCTAACATCCTGCCCTAGAGAATTTCATCCCTGCTGCATCCTGTCTGCGAGAACTTGGTGTGGAATCTGTCATTACAGGTTTTAAGTTGTTCTGCATCCATTTTATGGTGACAAAAATCTCTGTGGTTTGTTGCATGTGTGCTTTATTGGCAGATCACTGAATGGCCGTGGAGAAATCCAGAAACAAGCCTTTTGTTCTTCATGCTTCAGAAGCAAATATCTGAATCTGGAAATCAGAATTTCTTGCCAAAATCTAGCATTAAAAACTTGTTCAGATGTCTTGTGTGCCAGGCCAAAATTTCCTAAGCTTTTCCTTTGAGAAACAGTACAGATGCCTAGAGTAGGTCATGGTGGACTTGAAAAGCTAGAAACTAGCAATACCTCTTTCTGCTTTTAAGCTGTACATAATGTGCACAAATGCATTTCAGCCAAAAGAGTGTAACAGTTTAATCAATCCTCTCTCTCTGCCACTGGTGCAACTGCAGGACAACTCAGGGCAGCCAATCTTGAGAGATCAAACCTCTCTGCCAGCATACCAGGCCGTGTGTTGAAGAACACCCTCGTGAGGAAAGAGAATGTTCCCACAGGGGTCTCACGGGGCTGATCAAAGCAGATTTTTTCTGCCACTGTTGATATGCACAGCTGAGCACCTTGTGTGCAGCTCTGCTGCTCCACTGTAACTCACCCGGACACCTGGGATCTCTTGTGAATTAAGGGATAAGGATTAGCATTTGCCAGCCTAAATTTTGCCAATCTGTGATTCCTGACCCCAGTTTGGGTTTTTCTCTGCTGAACTATGGCTGCCCTACAGTCTTGTAGATATATATTTGTGTATATGCAGGTGACACCAAGTGAGGTGGGAGTGTTGGTCTGGACGAGGGCAGGGAAGCTCTGCAGAGGAACTTGGATAGATTGGATCCATGGGCCAATGTTAATGAAAGAGTGGTCAGAGACTGGAATGGGCTGCCCAGGGAGGTGGTGGAGTCCCCATCCCTGACTGTGTTTCAGAGTCGATTAGATGTGGTGTTGAGGGATCTGGTGTAGGGGAGAACTTTGTAGAGTGGGTCTTAATGGTTGGACTCGATGATCCCCAGGGTCTCTTCCAACCTGAATGATTCTATGATTCTCTGATTAACCAGCAGAAGCAGGGAAGTGATTGTCCCCCTGTGCTCAGCCCTGGTGANGCTGATGGTTGGACTTGATGATCCCAGGGGTCTCTTCCAACCTAAATGATTCTATGATTCTGGGCAGAAATTACAAAGTATCTGTATGAGGGATGCATACATGTTCTTTTTCATCCTTTTGGGCAAGCAAATGCAGGGCCAGTGGCTTGGGTCGAAGATAAAACTCTGCCATTGCTGCCTGCTGATAATCTTCTAGTTGAAATTAATGGGGGCGAGCAGACCTGCCCTGCACAGGGAGACCTACCTCCCAGGGGAATTCAGCCTCTCGCCTCGCAGTCAGCTCCCGTATCACACACAGTTGTTTCTAGCAATGCTGAATCGATTTTGTTAGTTCCTGAGCTTTTTTCCCACACCTTGTCTGACTAAAACAACGCTCAGCTGGGCATGAAAGCAAGAACAAAAGCATGAAGAGGAAAAGATGTAAGGCAATAAAGTATATTGAATGTGTACAATTATGGGGAAGAAAATAGCAAATTTGTTCTCTTTCAAACTGTAGACCTGTGAAAGCTGTTTTTAAACCTGGTTTGATGTTAGTGATGTAACTGCTGTTGTCCTCTTTTTCCTGCGAAACGTTCCTGTCTCTGGCAGAATGAGCTGGAATGAGTAGTTAAATCCTCTTTAAATAAGCAGTGTTTTCCAAATTGTTTTTGAGCTTAACACGTGGCACAGGGGCCTTCCCCAGCTCTCCTGCCTGGAAGGCATCATCGGTAGGATAAAAGGAGCTATTACACCCCTGCTCCAGGACATCAGCAGATCAGTGAGGACCCCAAATATCACTTTGTAGTAGGTGCCAGGATCACATCTGTTACCCGTTGAGGTGATGCTCACATGCCTCTGATCTAAAGCAGGTGTCAAAGTCAGCAGAATTCAATCTATAATGTATAAGCTCCTACCGGAGGTTAAAATTTGCTGCTTAGATGGCATGTGTCTGCTCGGTGCCCTTTATCTCTGTCCTTCACAAAAAACCACCAGTTCTCAGCCGAAAAACTGTCTGTGCTTTTGCATTTTGTGTTTGGCTCTGTGGACTGTCAAAAGCTCTCATGGGAATGACCCGACAAACTCTTGGGTAATAAAATTGTGCAGAAAATCACAGTGCAACCCAGAATAACTGCTCAATTTACATGGCAACACTTGGAGCAGTACCTTGTGTGCCACAGTGAATTCTTGTGGTTCTGGGGGGTGAATGGCTGAGTGTATGCACAGCAAGGCAGATGGGATTGATTCATTAGAGTTCAGGAGGTTATCATTACTGTAGGAATAGGTAATGACAGATATTCTAATTAGAAAAAATACTCAGTGGTAGGGTGAATGAAAGGCTAGAACTGATTTGACCCCAATCAGTAAAAATGAGGATGCAGTGCTTCATCATGCAGACAGTGCCAATAGCATCAGGGTTCAAAAGCCATCTGTTCCTTCCAGCCTTTGAAAGAAACGTCCTCAAGGGTGTTTCTAGGACTGTTGTGTTTCAAACTTTGGTCTTTTTATGGAAATAGGAGTGAGCTGGGCTTCTGGAGGGCAATCACTTCAATTCTTATTTAAGTCTTTGTAACGTTTGGGAAATTTTTAGCATGCTGGCAGAACTGGTGTCAAGATGTCACCTACCTACTGTCTGTGTCTTGGCCTGAGAGTTGTAGATTATACATTAAATATGCACTCCACCTCCTGGTCAGCCTCACTTTAGGGACATCGATGGGTTTGCAAACCATAGTACAAAGAGCTAGCAAGCAATTGGGTTACTGGCTGCTGGTTTTACTGCTTCTGAGATTCTTACATAGCTCAAATGAAACTAAAATTTGATTTATCTCACTGAAAGAAACAATAATACAAGGTAGCCAAGCATATTTGGTAGCACAGCACAATGGAATTCCCATTGCTATCTAGCAATTGCTACCTATGAGCTATGTGATTTTATCCTAAAATGCTCAAACACAGTGAAATTACCTGAGTGAGACAGCATTTTGGATATCTGCAAACACGGGGCAAGAAGCTCAGAATTGTCATAAATATGTTGGCTGGAAACTTTAGCTAAGCAGTATTTTGTATTCAGTTGCAAGTAATAGAACTAACAGCTAATTCAGATGAGTGCAGCACTTCTCATTTCTCAAACCAATTGATTGTTTTGGGTAGTGTCAGGTTTTGACAGGTCTCAACATACTATGGGACTTCAGGGCACGCTCTAGTGGCCGAGATTGTAGGGGTTTTTGTGTGTGTTCGGTTGGACTCGATGACCTCAGAGGTCCTTTCCAACCATGAAGATTCTGTGATATTAGCTTTCCATTCTGTCTCATATTTCTGGTCATTTTTGCAACTTGATGGACTAGAAAAGTGTGTTTAAGACACTTAAAAGGAGATGCTTAGGCTTTGGAGCATAATTTCAAGGCAATCAAAAAGTGAAGAGAGGCTTTTCACATCCACTACAGCAGGTGCAGAAAGGGGCAAGGCACATCTAAAGCAGCTACATAAATAAGAGAAAGGGTTCACAAGAGACTGGAGAAAGCAGGGTATTTAAAGTTGTACTCATCTCTGTATTTAGTTCCTTCACAGCTTTCAGGGAAGAGTGTACTATTGACCCTCCGGTTCTGCTAATCTTTCAGCAAAGAATAAAGCAGCCTGGGGATTTTTGTGTCTCGCTGTGAGAGGATGTAAGATCAGGCAGGTGACGGTGAACTCTCACTAGGTGTTCACAGCTTGAGTCCCACGGGGGCCTGAAGAAATGAAAGCGAGTATTAAGGCACAGTACAGTCCTGCAGTAGCTTTTGCAAGTTGAGCTTAGAGTATTTAACTTCCTTTTATTAAAATATGCAATTAGTAGTCAAGGTCTTAGACATAATCATAGCCTTTGAGTTTAAAATATTTCACTTAGGGATGAAGTCCTTGGTTTCCAAGGGAAGCTGTTTCAGGAAGAACATCCCTACAGAAGCCTGACTGAAACTTACTGCAAATTATTTCATACAGAAAACCTCCTGTCATACAAGCTGAAGTATGAATTCTTTTTGGGTTTTCTTTTTAGGAATTTCTATGCTAGTTGGGAATGTGAGGAAGGTGAAAAATAAATAAACAAACAAACAAATCCTGCACCTACCCAGCTCAAAAATGATGTTAATTCAATTCGTAGAAAGATCATTTTACCTGAGTAAATATGGCAGCCTAATCACCACCCATCCCGAAGCCCCTGCTCCCTCCCTCCCTCCCTTAATTATTTCAGCTGCTGTCGTTCTCCCAGAGTCTTGCTGTTCCCCGTAGCAGAGAACCGGTCCCCTGGGACAGGCTGCGGGAGCTGTAGCGCAAAGGTATCCTCATGTTCCTCATGTGACTGGAGCTGTGAGGAAGGGAGCACACCTCAGGAGAGCTGCCTCAGGGCAGGAGCTCCCCCAGAACACTCCTTTGAGAAGGAGCTCCAGCAGAGGGGGGGTCTTAGCTTCCTGCAGTGGTCACACCGTAACGCTTTCGACTTCGAAGTTAAGATCTTCCTGCCTTCAGTGCAGCTTTGGGTTTCTGGGTGCTGGGCTCACACTGCGACTGTGCAGCGAGGGCTTGTGCAAAATACAAGCACTGCATTCCAAGTGAAGTGAGGATTTCTAGTTACCTCTCCCCGGAAAGCTAATTTGGAAAGAGCTATATAGCGTTATCCGCATCTCACTTGTGGGAAAAAATAAACCAGGTAAGGGAAGACTTTGTCATAAAATCTAAACGTGGAAGAGAATTTCTTAAGTAATGTGTCATATAACTTTCTAGAATATTAAATATTACTAATGGACTTACTAATATTGCACACAATATGAATAATTAGAGTTTGTATGTTAGTAAAAGAATATCATATTTACATTTGTTAAATATGACAGTGTTGTAATTTTTGCTTTTTAATAGTTCAAGAAACCTAAGAGAAATACAAATAAGGGAAAATACAACCAAACCTCCATTAGAGAAGTGACAAGGTCCAAACTGCAAGCTGAACAATATTTGCCTGTCCTGTGCCAGAGAAACCTCTCACTGGGACAAAACTTGTGTGGCCTTGATGCCAAAAATAGGTGAATTGCCTTAGAACAAGGCTTCCGTATTAAAACAGCTTTCTTTGGTTGGTGAATATTGGCAAAAAAAGTCTTATGACACCCACAGTTTTAAAATTTACTAAGACATAACGATCCATACTGTGTCCAGCTTCCAAGAACACTGTGAACACATTTTGGAAAGACACTGAATTTTTTTTTTTTCTGGGGATTTTATATTTTTTTTTCTTATATAATTCTATGCTGCAAAAATTTCCTCCATCGAGGATTAGCTAAAATGGAGTTTCAACTCCTTCCCTCTCAGTTCAGCTCTCTAAATGAATGGACTGCTGGCACTTTTTAGTAGAGAGGGCTCTCTCTTCCTCAGCCGATTACGTTTCAGCCCCTTGGGCCCTGCCCTGCCTAGGCAGCCATACACAAACCCTGAAGAATTTACAAACAGTTGCTTGAGTCGAATCTGGATCCCTTCCATTGCAGAAAAAAAACAACCCCATTAAATCGTACTGGTTCTGTTTACTACAGCTGCACCCAAGGTCAGAACACTCAAGGGAACGGATGTTTCAGTCGCAGGTGCAGCTTAAAAAAGATTAGAAATAATTAATGCTATCTTGTGTTTGGTAACTGTTTAAACTCCATTGGCTTATAATGATGTGGGGACTGAAAGTTTGATGGGGGGAACAGCAAGTTTCCCCCTGGCTTATTTACTCCATTTCTGATTTCTAATGTGGTGAGTGTTTTAATGAAATAAAAAGTCACTGCCTGCTCTGCTCTGGGCTTCAAATGCTAAAATAAAAACGTCAGAGTTCTGTATCTTTTTGCCTTGTCTGAAAGCAACTCAGACAACGCACTATCAAAATATGTCTAATATTCAGTAACGAAGGAAGATGAGAAGATGGGAGCCAGGTGCTGGAGCGAGTACAGAGGAGGGCAACAAAGCTGGTGAGAGGCCTGGAGAACAAGGNTGATTTTGGTAGTTTAAGGATTACATCACATTTCATTGATTGAGCCCTCAGTAACACTAATAAGTAAGGCCAAAGCACTGGGGAACTCTGTGAAACGGGACATGAGATCTGTATTTCCAAGAGACACTTTAATGCTAAATGCTCCCACTTTTTGGGTGAGCAGCTCAATAGACCTTGGTCTATGGCTTCTTACTGGCATATTCCAGTCAGTTCCAGTAATGCTATGGGTGCAGTGGGCACTTCTGCAAGAAAACTCTGGTGTCTGAAGCTGATAATCCAGAAATGTAGACTGCTTCTGAAGATTTGACTTTGTGGCTTTACTCAAGTTCATCCAGCAATTTTAGGATTTTATAAGGATGCAAAATTCTCGACCCCAGCTCTGTGGCCTGAACGCCAACGCACCACAAAAAGGTGGGCCATTAAGCTTAACGTGGAAAGAATTTGCTTTCAGAGTGAGAAGAAATGGAACTAAGCAGCAGCATTCTGTGTGCTGCTTGACCATAGCTTGTTAGCGGGGTATTAGGTTGCCACAGCAGCACCTTTCAGCCAGGAAACAGTGGTGTCAGCTGAGCAATGTGCAGTGAGTTTAATTCTGACTCCTTCCGTCTCTGCTCTGAGCCGAAGAATCGGACTTTTAGCCTTACTTTTTTGGCTTTCTTGAACTGCTGGGATTAGGGAATTGACAGGAGCCTGGCTGGACCTTTCAGTTCTGGTCTTGGGAAGATTAAGCTCACACATGAAAGGGAACCACAGGTTGATTAATGAGAGTAATCTTTAGTGTGCTCTTTTCTGCCAGTCCTCCTTAAAGGCTATTGTGAGAGCACAGAAACATTAATTTACAAAGTTCCAGGATTTTTTTACCTGGAACCTTTTGTGGTGGAGTTTTTGATCATAAACTCCATCTTGGTATTTGGCTGAGGGATTCCAATAAAGCCACTGGGAATGGCTTTACTGGCAGTGAAATACCTGCTCATGAAATTTCTATGTAAAAGAATTGGGAGGGAGGGCAGGAGCAAGACTGAGACACAATTGCTGTTGCTTTATAAAACCAAGAGTGATGTAACAGCTTGTTTTCTGATCAGATTAAAGGGTTTCCATGGTGGTAGGGAACTTTACAAATAGAATTCAACATCAGAAACTCTGTGGAAGAAGAATTCACTTACAGGAAATACCTGTTAAATTACAACTCATTAATCAAGTAGGTCTTCAACGGCAGATGTCACTGAAACCTTGAAATTTGAGAGGATTTCAGAAGGCAGAGAAACTGAAACAAGTGAACCTTGGTGTTACTTTAACCTTGAACATACTTAGTATCTACATTCCTTTTATTGCTCTGAGAGTCTCTTCTCTACAAGATGCAACAAATTGATATTCTTTGTAGTGCTAATTATTGTTGTTACTGTTATACTCGACTCCAGCTTCACGAATGTGTGCCTGCCTTCAGTTGTTTTTTTTTTTCCTTAAAATTACCTTTCATGTTGATAGCTCTGATAGCCCTATCAGCAATAATACGTGCAGGAGGTATTAGGATAAAGATTGTTCATCTCAGCCTTCAATCTTCATCCCCTGATTAGCCTTAGCCTATTCCATACAACCCTCAGAAAAGAATCTGCTGTGGTGGCCTTTTTCTTATACTCACTTAACTACCCCTAGTGGTGTTTTTTCTGTTCAGAGATGACAAAACACTCTCAAAGAGAGGGAGGATCGGGGAGAAACACTGTTTATCTGGGGGTCTTGGGCCATCCATGCTGACGGCTGGCTCCGCTGTGAGTCTGTCTGGGTCCCCTCCTGCCCCCAGTGCAGGTCAGGCAGTGGCAGAGACTTTGTCTGCCACCATGGGCTGAAAGGCAGTGAGTGCAGCACCGGGGCGAGCTGCCCCACTGACCTCAATCACTCCGGGACCTACATCTTGCCTTGCGAGACAGGGCTGAGGGCAAGGCTGCTGGCAGAGAACCCGGAGAAGGAGCGTCCTGAATAAAGATATTAGAGCTCAGCCTTCACGTTGTGTTAGAATGTTATTAGGCTGCTAAGTTGTCCCACTTTTCCTGTCTTTTTAATAACGCTGCTTAAAATCCAAGGAAGCTTAATATCTGTATTAGTGTCAGCCCTGATTGGTACAGCCCAAGAGGGGGAAGGCAGGCATAAGCCGGGTCAGATTGATTTTTCTGTGCTGGATTTTAACCTTTCTCAATATTCAGTCTGTTTCTTCACACTGTATTAACATAATAAAAATACAATTCCTTTTTGTAACAGGAAATTGACCCAGGCTCTTTGGCTGCTCAGAAACAAAGTGGGTGGACAGACGCAACCAGTTATGGCCCCAAACACCCCTAGGGATGCAGTTGTATCTGTTTATGTATTTCAGAAGCTTGCAGTTCTAGACACCTTTTGATTAGGGTGTCAGACATGGCGTTACCCAGGCTGAAACTGTCATGGAGGGAGCTTAAGAGAATGAATCTCTGCCTTTTCATTTCATATCCTGTCGAGATGATTTGCATAAGAGAAATTAGATGATGGTACAAATGTCACACACTTTCCTCTTAAAATGTGTAATGTGAAAAATAGTTTTCATGGCTTTCATCTGCTTGTATTAAGCTGCTGAAAAGAAACCAGTGATGTTTCCCAAGCTCTTCTGTATACTTTGCTAATCCAAAATGTCTGAAAGCAGCGTTATTCGTAACAGTAGTTCCCTCCTGGTGTCTAAAAATAATCTGGAGCAAGGTCAGGCAAATACCTTACAGTAAAGCCCTAATCTTAAAGGGTAAAAATCACAGTCTGTCTGATGTGATAACAATTACAGTCAGAACCAACAGGTAAATATCCAATATCCTGGCTTCAGGTGGCGTGAGGAGGAAATTTAAAAAAAAAAAAAAGAGAAAAGGAGAAAAGGGAAGCATGTACCTCCATGGTTGGAAGTGGCCCAAAACCTCCCACCTGCTGTGATGTGGCTGAGAAGATCTCTTCCCTCTCCCGCCCCACATGGCCGGGTTGGCTCTGTCTTTGCTGATAACCACCCAAGTGTTGCTTTTTTCCCCAGTGCAATATAGGGAAGGCTGAGCTGTGCTTGACTTGCACGGATGAATAACGGATACTGTGCTGACAACGTCCAAGCTCAACCCCTATAATCTTTGTCAATCACTGGCAGAGGTAGTAACGCTCTGCTTTACAATAAGCATTCACAAAAGGACACTGTTCGTGATGCACCTTAGACATTTCAGAGCTGTCCTGCTTTAGAGAGAAAGCCTCGCTGCACTGAGTTGACAAGATTTCCTGGCACGCTCACAGGCTGTATCTCAGACCTTTGGTTGTGCCTAAATGATTCCAAATAACGAAATCTGTAGCTCTGATTGCCTGGTGCTTGTGAACAACCTCAAGATGAGAAGACCTCTAGTTCTTAGCTGTGCTCTCCAGGGACCACTGGGAATACCCCTAGATAGATCCATAAAAACAAACAAGCAAAGAAATGTTGAGGATTATCCTGTAATATTACAGTCACAGGTCCTATAAGAAGAGTGTCACCATCTCAATTTGTAGCTGCTTGCTTAATTGCTTCAGCTGTAAATTGCTCCAGAGAAAGGAGTAGTCTCAGGCACAGAAATAAATGGGATGGCAGAGAGATGCTGACAAACTATTTAAATGCATCTGTGGAGTAAAATACACCTTCTATAAAGAAGTCAGAATCAATAAAGAGGCGTTAGGTCACAGTAACAACTGAATGACTGAGGGGAATAAAGACATCGTGGGCTGTGCTGCAGTCATTGCATAGGACAGCAACAGGACAACCATGAGACTGTTTGAGTAACAGTACACCATGACAGGGAAAGATGGGAGCACGATGCATGCACCCGTGGGAAGGGACCTGCAACCAGACCTTTGGAGTTCTGTGACTGGTGAATGCTTAGCCATTTAACCAGATCATGTCTCAAAACCGTTTTCATACGCAATGGATGTTAACTGGTGGTAATGGTGACAGCTACTGGGGAAGGAGCATCTGCATGCATTCTTTTGCCTTTGCTGGAACTCCGTGTCTGTTTCAGGCAAGAGGCAATTTCAAGAAACCTTTGACATTTTCCAAGTAAACAAACCAAACCAGTGTCAAAGAAAATGCATACACTAAGATATGTGCTGATTACTGACCAAGTGCATTTCAGAACTGAGTGGAGCTATGGCCAGCTGCGACAGTTGTGCTATCAGCAAGGGTTGTACCAAACTGCTAACTGGCCAAGAAGAGAAGCTGCAGCGGCCAGGACAGCCAACAGGGTCTCTTGTGTTTGTTTTGGGACTCGCCTCAGTTCCCAGCACTGCTGAGCGCTTCTCCAGAGCAAGGATGCTTCGCCTGTCCTAAATTTAATCTAGTGGAAAAAAATCTTCTAGATTATTGCTGTGTCCTTTACTGACCCTCAGCTCTTACCAGTAGGTCTTGGTGCCAGTATCTTAATTTTTCATTTTATGCTGCTTGCTTTAACAATGTGTTCTCTGGCAGCCAGCCATGTCTACAGCACTCTGCTATTAAAAAGCCTGCTCTCTGCTGCAGCTGCTGTCCATTTACTTTATGAACTGATCAGCCAGCAGAACGTAATTTAAGAGAATAGTAATAACTCATAGTCGAGGGCACAAAGTACCAGCTGATTTGCTGTATGTGGGTCTGTCCTTCAGAGACTCTTGAACCTATCTTGTCATACTACATGTTTATTTTTTAATTAGCACATAATGTGACAAAAAAAAGACTTGACATGCTGCACAGAGTGGGTGAAGAAAACCAGCAGTGCCCTTGTGGAAATGCTCTCGGTACCAGGAGCACTCGGGGGTGACACGGATGTCAAAGTGAACATGGCACATCATACTTTTCCTACTTAAATGTTATTACAGGTCTAGAGGGCAGGTTCATTTGAATTCATAACAGCATTAGCTTTAGCATGGAAATAGAGCAAAGATGATCAATTCTTAGGAGACACTCACATGCCAGATTTTCTTGTGTAATTGTGGGGGTCTTATTGAGCTGAACCAAACCATGAGACAGATTTTTAAGTGAGAGACATTTTGTAAAATGCCATATTTGCCTGTAACAAAGGCAGAAAGAGATGGTGGCGAGGGTGGCTTGCTGCACTAATGAAAACAAAAACATCCACTGATACAATCCTAGGACCGGGGTGACATCATGTCTGGTAAACAAGGGAGGAATGGAACCAGAAATTAATGGATGATAATTGATGTGCTGGCAATTAGAACTAACTAGCAGGCAGGGCAGTGGGGGGATGACTCTGCTCCTTGCGGTTTTTGAAGTCATTAAAAAGTGTGGGAAGTGGCTGTGGAGAAAGGCTGGGAGGACAGAAGGAATTCTAGGGTCATCTTTGCCATCTTTAGTATCCCTGGGATTTGGAGAAGCCCACCTGCTTCCCCCCACGCCCTCCTCAAAACTGCATCACTACAGATCCAGGGATATACATTGATTAGATGAGGCAGAGAGAAGGAATCACGAGATTGCAGTCTCATCTTCACCAGCAAGAGCTGGAAAGGCCTCTTTTTCTTTCTCTGCCTTATTTTTCTCTCTCACCTTTTAAAAAATCAGCATCAGCAAGACATGACTTTCTGTCTCAATACTTCCATAAGCTGATGGCCTATAAAGCAGTTAAAAGCAATGACTGAAATGGCCCAGCAATGGTGTGTATTTGCCAAGTCTCCAAACAGGCAATGGGACTGAGTGCTTCAATCTATTCCTCTAAGAACAAGCTGGCAAGGTATTTACAGATATATACATGTATATGTGAAAAATCAGGGCAGGAGAATGAATTATAAAAATAGGCATAAAGCTAAAATATGGATTTAGTTTATATCATTAAAGTGAAATGCAAACAAGAAAGCACCAGACCGGTAATAATGATATTTTTTTCCCCTCAGTAAGAAAAGAAACATCTTTGTAAAAGAAGATCTCCAGCATGTTCCTTCCTTCTCATTCTCCCCGCCCCCCCCAGTTTATTTGGAAGCTGACCAACACAGAATTTACTATGGTAATCAAAATATAGTTTCTGGGGTTGACTGCATTTTGATAGGGAACTGTATTCTGACTGCCACCTATTCTGCCACAGAACCCAGTGCAAATGTAAACACCACCCTCACGGATCCGCTTCTGCTCTTTCTGTTTGCTACACACGGTGATGAACTCCTAGTGTTAACTTCACTCCCTACTGGCAGTGACCAACGACCTCCTAATACAGAGCTGAAAGCATGTTATTAGCTTTTGAATGAGCACATTTCATAAGAACCTATATGCTTTACAAAGAGAGAAGTAATAGATAATAGGATCTTTGTCTCCAAGGAGTAGTACAGGGAATATAGACAGATTCAATCCGCCGTTACCAACCGGGTCACATCTCAGTGAGGATGATGGATTATTTCTGACAGACAATATGCTCTGACAGCTGTTAAAAGAGCAACAGAGTTAAGTTTGATAGTCCTAGTCTAGTCCTCAGTGACCAAACTTCCAGTAAAAATTGGTGTTCTCAGTGGTTATCAAGATTTATGCCTTGTGACCACGTGCTCTGTATTCTATAAAGTCGAATGTTATGTTAGCAGTTTGGGGGGAAAGGCCATAGACTAATTAGACGTGGATCTTGAACTGCCTTTTCCTCCAAAGAGGATTCTTAGTTTAAAGGAGAGATATGTTGGCAGTGCAATGTATTAATTTTCTGGTTTTAAGTCATGTATAAATATAGGATTTGGTGTTTCTTAATACGGTACCTTGATCATCGTGGCTTTCTAATTTCGTAAGAGGCCCAAATCATCCTCTGCTGAATTATTAATCATGGAAAGATTTGAAAAGATCCATCAATATATTTGTGCACTGCCTTCTTCCAAGCCAACTTTGCTTGTTAGAGCTGATGTTTGCCATCAGCTGCAGACCCCATTTGTAAGCCGGTCCCAGCACACTTTTATGGAATAACATGGTGAAGAGAGCAGACAGCCGAGGGATTTTTATGATCTCTAACAGTAGGAAGAGATTAGGTCCATTTTTTAAAAAAAAAAAGATCTGTTGGGGCTGAAGGAAAAATGATCGTGTCCTCCAACATGCCCTTAACCAAAATCCTAATGTTTCAAATTTATTTATAGCCCCCCATTAATTTAAGCAACAATTCTTTAGGTTCATTATACTTCAGCCAAAAGCTTATGAGGATGGTACGTGTCTGCATATCCATCACGAACCTACAGAAATAAGTGTGTGGAGTGCATTCACTTAAACTACATTTGAAATCTTACCCACGCTGACCTTCAATCCCCGATGTGCCCCTGAAGGAAGAGGGCAGAACCACAAGTGTCACAGGACTGCAGAGCCTTGCTTTTTTTTTACCCCCCTTTTTCTTTAGAAAATCAGTAACCTTGGGTAGTACTGCGTTCAAACTGCCAGGTAAGCCTTTCTGCGCTGAAAACAAGAGCAGACTTCCATGACTCCTGAAATGGCACCTCTTCGTTCAGCAGCTGATAAACTGAGAGAGATTCACATCTACCTGTGGACACTGATTTGTAAAACAGATCTAAGGACCATTAGGTTTCCCTCCCATACATGCATTTTCATTCGTTCACCGAATATGCAAACTGTATATCTAGCTAAGTACTTAAAATTGGCCTCAGGTGTAAAATCTTACAGACTGTGATTGTGTCTCCCCAGTGATACTGGGTGTGTAGCTGGCTGGGGGACACCCTTCTACCAGCAGCAGGAACTAAAACCAGTGTAAAGTGAGTGCAAAGGAGGGGCTTCCACCGCTCCAGGGGAAAACGGCAGCCTATTCTTTTTTAACTTCTCTCTTCAATATTTCAGGAGTCTTGTTCTCTTACTAACTGGGTTGCCTTCTCTTTCTGATTTGGAAAACCTTTTTCTGTCTCAATTTGTATTTTTCTGCTTCCCCTTCCTTCTAATCTCGTATTCCCCTCTGTCTTCTCCCACGTTTGGACCTCTCCGGGTCACCTGCATCTAGAGAAATAACGCTTAATGTTCTTATCTGCAGCTGCTTCTATGCTTTCAACAAGCAAAGACCTCCAGGAGGCTGGAACTCCCGGGAAAACAACGGCACATTTCTCTCAGCTGGAGTCTGCAGTACTGCCCACAACTCAGGTGCATCAGCAGCACAAGCTACTCTGCTCTAAGTATTGAAACCTGTCAGCCTAAGGGTGCCCCCTCACGCTGCTTCTGCCAGGATGAGGGACACAGTTGATTATACCCGTAAAGAATTCTGTCCTAAGGAAAATTAAGATGATAAAACCTTCTTTTCCCATCTAATTTCTCTCTTGTGAAGTATTTTGGAATCAGTGACAGAATTTCAGTTGCTGAATTTTCACATTAATGAGGGCTGTCATCTTTGAAGATTTTCACAGGACTAATAAGGCATCTCTTTTTTAATGAAAATGCCGCCAAGCTCCTTTTCCCTCTGGGTACCGCAGTGTGCCTTCAGCTAATTGGGATTAGAAATTCTGACTCCAAAAAGGAGACCTTTTTTCCTTAAGTGTTTTCTGATGAGCACAAAGAAGTTTATGCTCCATGCAAAGGTGTGCAGCACTGTCTGTCACAGCAGCGGAATCTGGAGTCTTGGGAGGCATCGGGTACTATAACCACAAGCCAGCCCGCGGTACTGCCGCATGGAAGAGCCATAGCTCGGGCAGCACCATTCTCACTTCAGTAACGGCATTATTCAGAAGAGCACTCCCTTTCACCAAGCTCCCCTTTACCCTTAGGTACCACATTCAGACCCAGCAGTCATTGTATTAACAACTGAATCCTCTAAAATATCTGTCTTCCTTTGTCTTGCAACTCAGGAGAGTCACGTTGCCAGAGCATCAATCTGCTCTTGGCAGAGACTTGCAGGGGATTATAAAAATCTAGCATAAAAAAAACCCCAAAAACCCAACTTCTAAAAAATATTTGCATTCAAATAAAAGTTTAAAATTATATTAAAGGCTGGAAGAAAGCCAGGCGTTCCCTAAAGGCTCACCTGCCTATCTGTGCACTCTCTGTAGGTTTCCCAATTCTGAAGTGCTTATCTAACAACACTTCCATTATGTCCCTTACTGCTGTCTGAGGTAGTTTAACAGAATGTCCTTCAGCTTCTCTTTCTGCACCGCTGAGAACCTCTGTTCAGACCCTCTGTTTTTAACCACACACATTTAGGTGACGTTGCACAATTATTTCTTAATTTTCTTTCAGTTATTACTGTTAAAGCTTTCTTACACTCAGTGTATTGGAAGTTCTGTCTCTACAGCAGTTTGGTACGGGATAGAGCATCAGACAGGTTATTGCATGGTTCAGTCCTAAACCACTGAATCTGACAGCGAGGAAAGGTGGACCCAGCTCTGCTCTGCCCCTACCTTGCTAGTGTAAACCCCGCACCCTCCTCATCAGTTTGTTTAGAGTTAATCAGCAGAAGCCTCACCTCTATCCAAACACATTCTGAGGATACGTCGGTGCTTGCAGAGCACCAGGAGTTCCTTGATTTCAAAGGATCTAGAACGCACAACATTTTTCATAGCTGCCTTTATAGAGAGGCTGAAAGAGCAGCAGTTTTAGTCATAATTTTGCAGGTATCTTTTTGTCTGCCAGCATTTCCCATTTCCCAATGGAGATTGAAGACGTATTTTTAGCCATTAAAATACCAGTCATGTTGTTTAGACTTTGTCCTTGAGCCTTGTGACAACCATCTAAAGCATAACCGTAATTATTTACTGCAAGCATTTCTAAAATAGCTCACTTTCAAACCTGCTGCTATCTGCAGTGAGCCATCATTAACTCAGAGAAAGAGGCCTCCAACATCTCCTGGTTCAGAAGTACGGCAGACCCTTGCTAAGTGCCTGACCAGGTAGAGCAGCGGTGCCACCTCTGCTGCCCGTGTTTCAGGAAACGGTCACAGTCTCTGGGGACAACGTCTTCAGAAGTCCAGGAATCACAGCCAGGCACCAGTGTACAAGAATAAAATGCCTGTTTCATCTTTGTGAGACTCCAGCTTTCTTCCTTGACAGGAAAGGAAGTACTTAACAGTCACTGCAACTGCACTGTCTGACTTGGAAAACTGATTCCGGAAAGATTGAGTGTTGAGGAAGGACCTTGGGGACCTTTGGGTAGGTTTTATCACCAACAGCCCCAGGGTGCTCTTTAGGAATCACCTAATTATCCACTTCCATTCCCCAGGTGACTCCCACTGCCTAGAACAACTTTGTTTATATATATACACGCACACAAACACATCTACATACACGCACATGCACATAGACCCGCACAGACACATGAGGGTATATGGAAAAGTTACATTTTGTGCATTTTCTGTACACACCTGCACACGTGAGCATTGCTTTCCTAAGCAACCAGAGCTAATAAAAAAGGAGGGAGGGTGTAAGCATAAAAGAGAAAAAAACCTCCTTAGAAAGCACTTTCTGAGATAATATGTCACAATTTCCCCAAGCAGCTCTGATTTTGAGCCTATAGAGTTCCTGCTCTTGCTGGAACATTCTGTTAATGACCGAGGGGCTGGGTAGAAGGGTCTCATACAGAACTTCAGAGGAGGTCAGCTCTTTTCTCCGTGCACGTGTTACTGCCATGTGCACAAAAAGAAGACAAGCAATTGCATCTTTCCATCAGCATCTCTGAGCTCTCTGTTTTTCATTGCCATTTAATACAGAGAATGTAATCTAATCACTGAAAAGTGGAATTTCAGCTTTCGCTTTTTTATCTTCTAATGCTTTCATATGTTGAGACAAGACAGATTAGGGTCAAACATATACATGGGGTGGACTCTTTAAAGTCCTGAGCTGTGTTTTACAAGTGCTGTTTGCTGCTGGAGCAGTCTGCTTGGGGTTTTTTCTGTGAGTCGCCAAGTTAATTGAAACTAATTATTTACTTATGAAAAAATAACATGATTGAAGTAGCGTTCAGGGAAACAAAATATCTAAATTTGAGTTCATTTTTTTCCACGGCCTGCTCCAGCTGCAAGTCAAGACTCAGCGGAGATCCTCTCTGGGATGAGATAAATGAGAATGAGTCAACGTTTCATCTGAGCAAGTGGGGAATATCCCCTGTGCCAGGTTCTGCTAAACCCAAGCCCTGCACGCCCTCCAGCTGCTCCAGCGGCTGCTCAGCCAAGGACAGCAGGGACATCTGAGCGGGCTGGAGGTGCACAAGGCTACGGGAGGTGGGCTGTGGTCTGCATCCACAGGAGAGAGCCTGAGCTGCTCTAGCACCCCTCTGGGAGCACTGGTGGCCTCACCATTTCAGGTCACTGTGGCCAAGATCTCTGTGAAGTTCAGCTGCTTCAGGATCTCTTAAGTTTTCTTTTCTGTGATCTCTGTTATCTATGTGCACTGCTAAGTAGATAACTGAACTGATCAGAGGACGGTTTTCAATCATCAGTGTCTCCTTAAAGTATGCATCAGCATCTCATTAAATCCTTTCAGTTGTTATATTCTTTTCCATATAATCCCCTAGTCAATGGGAATTTTCACTTAGAAAGGAAGGTGGGATTAATCTCTGATTGTGTCTCTCAGGTTTCTCATACAGCCTCTCGCTATATCACAGAGTGTCTGTCATTGGTAAAAACAGCACGTAAAGAAACAAAATTATTAGCTCATAGAGGTAATTCTGTACGCTCCTTAAACCTTCACAAGCAAAAGAACAAGTGTTAGGATGAAACACATGAGGAGGTAACGCAAGACTTTCATTTTTAGAGTTTTGGTGGAACATCATATAATCAACCCATTGCTGGGACTGGTAGAATCATGGGCAATCCCAGCAGGAGGGGAACGCTGAGTCTGCCCAGAGCCAAACTGGTGTCTCTCAGCTGGCTCGCCAGTCGGACCAGACTCATCAGTGGGGCATAAATGAACAATGTGTGTGCTAACCACACGCAGCACTCTGTCCACCACCGAAATATCTCCTGAACAAGACTCAACAGGATGGGGTGTAGTTCCTTGCTTCCAGCTGCTGGGTGATGCTGACAGCCTTCCCTGTGGCTGAACGCTCAGCTTTCAGCACTCGAATGAAAACAAACACATAAATGTGAGGCTCTTACTGCACACATTCTTCTCCTTTCACATCTTCTTTCTTAATCTGCATGGCTCTATCGCTGCCTTATCCAGGGCCCAGCCTGCTGAACTGCACACACTATGGCTGCTGCAAACCTCAGGACTGAAAACTGTGATGATATTGCAAAATGGAGGCCTCTAGCTACAAACAAAATAAGGCTGCACTTCACCTGTATTAAACATTTTCAGGATTTCACACTTCGAGATTTTATTAAATAACAACTTTAGCAGAAATACAAATTTCCCACATCAGTCAGTTTAGGATTAGCATTCTCTTAAAACAGGAGTGTTTGTAACAGTGTTTACATAAAGATAAACCACAGGATGCCAAATATATTTTGATGTTTTTACTCAGTTCTGATGAGATTGCATTGAATTCCAGTCAACTCCCGCTGTTAAATTGGAAGGCCATTATTAGAACCAGGAGCCTGGGTTTTTTTCCTGTTGTGTAACTGAATGATGACTTCACAGATTAGATTACAGACAAACCAAAGCCCAACACACGGGATCAATGTCTGTAAGTGCCACTAAAAGGCTATTTTTTGAGTTCTGAGAGTGTCAGTCAACCTTTCAGTTACAAAATGCAGTAAAAAGGTTTATCCCCCGATTTAGAATCATTTTAAGTTACACAAGAGGAAATAATTTCTTTACCTGCAAATCAAGCTGAAATAACAATTTAAATTTATGTTTCAGAATCCTCAAAAATCCCACTGACTTAATGGCAGTGTTAGGCGTTTGTACTCCTGGGGGCGTTCGGCCCCTGTGCATACAAATAAGGTTTCGGGAAATAAAGAAGAAGAAACTGTGGGACTTCAATGAAATACTGATTTGTTTTAGCAGTGATATAGTGGGGAGCACATGTTCACAGTCAAATGAAAGACCACGGTTTTGGATTTTAGAAAGGTGCAATATGATCTTAGTCACTGAGCCTGGGTGCTTCGCTGCGTTTGTAAAGGTGAGAGATGTTTTGTAGGAATGCGGCTGAGAAAAAATGGCAAAAATTGGCAAAATGTTATGAATCCTGCCAATTACAGTCAAGCTTTAGCCAGACCGCTTGAGTAGTTTAACTGGTCCAAGCAGGTCTAAATTATTTAGACTAATGTGCTGTTTTGAAGCATCACTGCTGGTTGGGCCTTAGGAGAAAGGGCAGCAGCAAGGTGTGAAGACTGCCCAGGGCAGGTTTTGACGGCCCATTTCAGTGAACTGGTCCAGGCTACTTCCAGCACAGCACTGCCAGAGTGATGGAAGGGTCAGGGTGAGCAGTGACCTTCAGCTAGGGGAGTTTAACTTACATTTGGCACAGCTGCCCTAAGGGAGAGGGACAGAGAGGAAAGCTTACTGCCCACTGGCTCGTTTAGGTTGGAAACACTGACAATAAGGGAGGAGCTTAGGCGTTTTTCACAGTGACTGGACGGGCAGTGTAACGCACTCTGAGCACCCCTGAACCTCACAGTGCTGGCCCAGAGCAACACGTTGCAGAGTTTTATAAAAAACAAACACATCCTGGACTGATATCTAGGTATTTTTAAAGAAATGTTTAGAAGAACAGTTTGACTTCAAACCAAAAAAAACCCACTTTTCTGGAAGGAGAGGGGTAAGAAGGGTCAGTTCACTCTCCAAACCCACAGCACATCCCAGGTGCTGACATGACAAAGCAGCTGCTTTGCTTTTTCTAACAAACAGTTCTGTGTTTAAATATTATTCCCTTTAAGCAATATCTAAAAAAAAAAATTCAAAAAAAGGTTGGTATCACTAATGCCTGGAAAGGTGTCAGATGCTCAAGTACTTAATTTGGATTCTTTTTCAAGAAAATAATACAGGACTTAGTCTTAAATGTGACTCAGTTACCGTGTATTTCAGCAGAATTAGTTTGATCTCATGCCTGCATTCACCCATACATCCACAAAAGCAGATGTCGGGGTGGAAACCGTTGCAGAGATCTCAGCCTGCTCCAAAGAGAAACTCCTATTAATGATTTCATTCTTATACAACTATTTACTGCAGAATGGTACAAAATTTAGTTTCCTGTGGACAGCAAGCATGGGAATAATAACTGTATGCAGACATAGGCACAGCCACGTGAGTATTTTTGTACGTGACCCCATTGCCTTCCTTCTTTGCTATCTCGGCAAACAAGGTAATCAACTTGTTCTACTCGCTTTAGTATATATTTTTAGGATATTACAAAAACTGAAGTTACTTTTCTAGTTTAAAAAGTACAAGAAGTTGATAATTAAACAGGTAATTCTGGAGAGCGTGAATCTCTAGTGTCAAGTGAAAACATGTATTCCTTAAGGACAGAACTATTTTTAGAGACACAGATTAAGAAAACAGGTGACACATCAATTTTTGATACCTGTTAATGAATCAGTGTCACAGAATGAGACATTTTGAAATGAAGAATTTCAGCCCCTGCTCATCCAGCTGCATGCACTGTCATATATTTCATCCAAAGTCCAGCTATGCCCCAGGAAGCACACAGGCTCTAATTCTAACCTGGTTTCCCTTTCTGGAATGTCTGCCAAAGTAAAAAGCCCACAGTGAATAAATTATTACTTATATGTGGAAAAAAAACAACGGTGGCACTTAGCTGCTTAGCCCTTTTCCACTAGAAAGAATGCAAACAGATAAAACAGGGTTTGTGTATCAGATAATCCAGTATCAGAGTACAGGTAGAAAGTGTTTGCATACAGCAACAGAAGGAGGATGCATGAGGTAGGAATGAAATTATGGTGACCGCACTAGGTAGCAGCAGCCACAGCATATGAGCTACCCAGCAAGGATTTTTGTTTGTGGACATCAAGGCAAAGATGATTTCTATGAAGGGACACGAGGGAGGACGTTGTCCTTGCTTTACGTCTGGCTTTAACACCAGTAGAATAACTCAGCTTCACTGTGATGCAGGGGATAGGAAACACCAAGCTCAGATTTTGTAGAGTGTAGAACGAAAAGAGGACAAATTTGAACAATCCCTCTCTCATTTTCACTAGAGTGAGGGAAAACATGAACTTCCAGTTTGCAGAAATACATGAAATGGAAACCAATCCAAAGTTAAAAGAAACAGAGTTTCCCTTGAAGCCAGTTTATGATACTGACTGGAAAATACTCTTACTTCCTACAATACTCAGCAAGGTTCAGGCTGCATGGCTGGTTGCTTACACCTATCTCATTACCATTAACTATCAGTAAATTAGTTGAAACTAAAGAAGCCAGCAAAGTTATGGCTGGATACTCTCAAAAACGCCTATTCAGCTATGCCCATGAAAACTAGGCCTCCCTAACACCCCCTGCACTGAAGCTGCTCATGCTTCTCTGAATCTGGGGGAAAGCAGGCCCTTGGCTCACGGAGCCTCTGGCCTGCACGCTGCTGGGGGCTGGGAGAGTATTTGTGTGAGCGTTGCCATCTGCTCGTCCAGCTCTCACGCTCTTCCCCGGGCGCTCCCCGTTACCCGCTGCTGGGTCTCTCGCTGTTGGAGGCAGCGCAAGGCCAGACCAGTGAGCCAAGTGGATAAAACAAGCTCCTAGTCCATCTCCCAATGTAACATAAAGCCCATTTAGACCAATTTAGTATAAAATCGATGGAATAAGAAGTCCTGAACCTGAAGGCATATCAAATATTAAACTGATGAGATACTGCGCTTGACCATGGCTAGAGCTGTAGTCTGTCTGCAGGAGTGCTGTGTTGAAGTAGTCAGAACCTGGGGTTGTGTGTGCAATGCTTCCCTTTTTTGATGTTATTTTCCAAAAAGTATGAATTCCACTTAAAGACTGGATCTGAATCTTGAGGCTATAGAAGCAGTGTGGAAACCTATTAAACGTCTGCACAGATATCGGAAGCTTTCAAATCAAATCTCCCTCTGAAAGATCTCTGGGCTGTTTTCTTCCTTTCTCTGTGTAGCTCTCTCTTAGAGTTTTGTTTCATAATCGTTTTTGGATAACAAAAGTATGAGCTGGAGCTGAAAAAGGTGATTATCCCACCACTTCCAGGTCATACCAGTACAGATAGCTTATGTGCCTCCCTTGTATTGGTACAGGCATTCCTCCTCCTCTGAGCTAGCCGAAAGGTATGATGACAGGAAACGATTTGTTCCTTGACCTCCTTCACTCTGCATTTGGGTACCAGCCTAAGATGCACCATGGAAGCTCCTCAGTTGCTTTGTGAGCCGATGCTTAATGCATTGGCATTGAAGAAAAACCTGGCAGTGCCTGCAGTGAGACAGTGGGGAATTCGAGACTCACTCCGTGAGCCTGTAATATCAGCTCACCCTCACAGCGAGCCTGTAATATAATTTCTTTCACTTTTGGGAAGGGAATGGAGATGAAAAGTTAGTTGGAAAACACTTCAGTGGGAACAGCAAAGTCCTTCTGAAGAACAAAGTAGGGAAAAATCAACTCTCTGCTACTGCGTAAGCTGATGTTCACAATAATGCTCAGAAGCCGAGGATAGCTGAAAGGACGAGTGTGTGGTTAAAGCAGTGAGGCCAGACCCAGGAAATCTGAGCTCATTTCCTGCCTTTGCCAACTCTTCAGCTTTGCGAAAGCGGTTTAATCTCTGCTTGCCTTTTTTGTTTTTTTCTTTTTTTTTCCCCTTCCTGTACCACAGGGGAGTAATTACACTTCAGACTGTTCTGAGAACAAATGCATTAATGTATCTGGTACATTTAAGTCTGGGCAAAAAGACGCACAAGAGGTTCAGTTGCTGTTCCTTATTCTGAAGGAGAGGCCTTTCTGCTATCTGTGGGGCAGAAGTAGCAGAGTCCCCGTGCCCTGTGCCCAGAGAGGTGAAGAGGCACTTGCAGGTCTCACACCCTGGCGGCAGGCCCAGCTCCCAAGCCAAGAGGCTGCAGCGAATAACGATGCTTACACATTACAGGGCGGACTGTCTCGTTTTTCTTTTCAAAATACGTGAACGCAGCTCGAAGCTACCACATGGTTAGAAAAATTGGCAGTCAAAACTTTGGAGGAAAACAAAAGCTTGAAAACCTGAAGTTGGAGCACGGCAATAGTAAGACAGCATCTCCGTGAAGACGCCAAACCACGGGAGATGAAGAAACACCAGCCCCAAAACAAGCACACGGGCAGATACTATTTATACCTCAGTGCTTTTCCTGAGTCAGTGAAATAACCCCGAACTCTCATATAACCACAGGCAAATAACTTCCTGAGCTTCGCAGAAGTTTTTGATTCTCTGTCAGCACCTTCCGATTAATGGCACAGGCAGAAAATGCGAGGAAATTAAAGCCGCAAGTTCTGCTCACATCAGCTCGGAGCACGCCTGCTCCCCTGCGGGCCTGCTCCTCGCTGCTGGCTGCGAGGCTCTTCCCAGGCTTTCCATGCAGCTCAGACATTTGTGAGGCCTGCTTCCCCTGTGAGTACCCTCCCTGTCCCGCAGCCAGAAGGCTCGCAGGCCTATTTCTGTTAACGCTTCATAGTATCTCAATTTCTCTTTGAGGCTCAATAGAGCAGGCTGGGAGATTGTGGCCAGCGGGCCCTCAGGCCTCATGGCACAGAGACCCCAGCGTCGCACACCGCCGAGGTGGCCCCGCTGAGCCGCCACATAGTTCGTGGAGCTGCCTCAGGGTGGGCGGGATTGTGAAGAGACTCAGCGCCCATCACGACACCGCCCCCCCCCGCCCCCTCGCCTCAGAGCAGCCGTTGGGGCGGGCGGGAAGCGCTCGCATGGCGCCCAACCGCCGGCGGGGCGGAGCGGGGCCCAACGGCCAGGG
>VZTM01017827.1:20975-37886 GCA_013400555.1 Jacana jacana | reverse complement strand
ATCTGGGAGCAGAAAAAGTAGATGAAGGAAGGGAGAAGAGGACTCCAGGAAGTTAAAACGCTGTTTTTCCCTACCTGCTGGTGGAGGTCCAGCTAAGTCTTTTTTTCTGCCTGTACTTTGCCTCCCTGTTCAAAGTTAATTTCTCTACAGGTGTGCAGGGAGCATTATGAAAGTGGAAGTACATTATAAAAGAAATTGGAAGTACAACCTTCCAGTTGTGAACTGCAGCAAGAAGAAGCCTAGCTTGTAGAATTTAACTGATACGTGACAAGTTGAAAGAAAGGGTATTTGTCTAAATCATAAAAGAACTATCATAACCCAGCCTCCCGTAGAGAGACATGATTCAGAAAACAGGAAGTTTTAAGAATATTTTCACCTGAAAAGACTATTATATACAAAACAGTATTGAATTGTTTAATAACATGCCTTCATGCATCTCATAAAATATTAAATTGTCAGGAAAGAAATAATACCATTTGCAGTGATAACATGTTATTTCAATGATAAAAATAAAACTGAATTAAAAAGCAGTCTGAGTCAATTCACCAAGCACAAGTAAATCAATCAAGAAGAATAGCTTAACTTGAACAGTACAAAATTTGAAGAATTTTTGCGTGCCAGACTTTTCAGAAATTTGACTGTTTACTAATTTTTTCTGTATGCTAAAATATTTAACACATATGACAAGAGAATGTATGTCAGCTGTGAACTATTCAGGAATTATTGAGCCTTTCTCGTAAGTACTGGTCACTCAAATCTCAAAAATAACGTACATTGTATGTTCAGTATATGTAACAGGCAAGATACACATATAGCAGCTTACTACCTTCAAAAATATGTGCAAACTAAAAGCATAGCCAATAGAAAGCATCTGTATATTTTTAGAAATACAAATAATCATTGCTTATATAGTAATATTTTTGGAAGCATAAAGTTCTGGATGTGCCTTAGTACCTGTAACTGAAAACTCTTAAGTTGAATGCAGCCATAAATAATCCACTTCATTTGTATTGGACGTGCAGAATAAATAAATTAAGATTTAAGCATCAAGCCTTAGGTTAGTTACCTCAGCCCCCTCTGTCAGTGGACAGAAAGGGAGGTCTCCAGACTGTGGTTCATCCCCTGCTTGGTGTATGAGGGGCATAAATAAAAGTGGAGAAGAAAAAAGAAAAGAGATATTTTCATTCTGGAGCTAAGGAGCATTTAAAAAAACCTGTCATTGATCTTAGTCAAAGCATGTCTTTCACCTTCAGAGCAGCACCTCAGACACATGCTAACTTCTGTGGCAACGTTTGGAGCATGTGACATACAAGCATGTTAAAGATGTGTTTTGGCAGTAGCATAGGAACTCTGCCAGTGGGGATCTTTTTTTCTGCAACATTTTGCAGAGAGGCCAAGGCTATGACAAGATGCAGGTAGGATATATGTATCCCTCCAGTTTGCTTGGAGATACTTTGGCTTATTGAGTCCTAAAATCCTTTTTTCCCTCTATTATTATTTAATCAGCTTTAGTACTAGCAAATATATTCAATAGCAGTTTTACCATCTGAGGAGCAGACTCTTGATTGCAGATTCCCAGAGTAATGTATCCAAGATACGATGTTATGACAACCACCATTTTTATTTCATTGATTGAGGACAGTAATGAGCTTAAAATCATACATCTAAAACTGGCTCATTTAAGCCTTTAATGAGCTGTGTGATATGAAAGCTTTTTTTCATGTCTTATAGTATAGACTCATACGGTGCAGCAGGAAAAAATGCAGAAAAGCAAAATATCTGAAAGAAGTACATAATTTCTAAAGGCTAGAGAAATAGTAAGATCATAGTAATGTGTTTTGAACTTGTTAATCATTCTAGCAACTTAAAGGAAATGTAAGGGCTGATCAAGGAGTTGCAGTGCAGTAACTCAAGGCTGCAATGCCACGCTGGGGCTTGCAGCCAGGAGTTATTTGCCATTGTCGCCAGAGGAAGGTATGTACACTGGAACACTTGTTTTTGGAGTTTGTTGCTCCCCACAGGTTGCACTGTGTATGGTCAAGGGTCCACTGTGTGAAGACCTGTGGAGATGGGGATCAGGGCAGTGACGCTGATTAGAGCGCAGTCTAATTTAAGATGCATTTGAAGAGGTAGGAAATACTCCAGGAAGGACAACTGAGAGCAGGAAGATTCCAGTATCCAGGGAGCAAAGCCAGGGAAACTAGCTCTGTGCAACAGTCTCATATGCATGTTTTTATTCATTGATTTAGCAGTGTTCTCCTGCCATTTGAAATAATTTTTTGAAGTTTACTGTCAAACCATAGGCACTTACTTGTTTTGTATCCATTAAGAGACAAGCGTGTTCATGTGCCAGATCCATATGCACGTGACTTCTTGAGGTATATCACTCGTCTCTTACAGGACTGCATTCCGTTGGTTTGCAGTTTCTAATGAGGTGGCATAGCAGCTATCAATAGTGTGGTGCATACACTTTAGACCATAGTAGTTTACAGTAGAACCACAGATCTGTATTAATTCCTTAAGAACTCATCTTAAAACAACCTTTCTTGTACTTTGCTTCAAACCAGTGAATTTATGGGATGGAAGACAGTCCATGAAATTAATCACAGCTTAAAAAAATTACAATTCAGCTTTATTATGTAGGCTAAAACCAGATTTTTTTTAAGACAACAATATATATTTTTTTTTTTCCCATTTTGCATTTATTCATGCAATATCATGGCTACCTGGGAAGACTACTAGGCCCAACTTATGGTTTGACTGATGGTTTCAGTCACATCTTCCAAATCCCATGAACTGATTTTAGAAAGAAATAAATTTTATAAAAATAAATAAATATTAGTTATACAATAAATATAAAATAAATTTTAGTAATTTGAAATAAATCTTAGTTATTTGACAGTGGTTTTTCTTTGTCTTAAAAGTAAGTACTGACCTTCTGGTTGTAACAGTTGTAGTAAGAATGATCAAAAAGAAAAAATAAAACTACAACCCAAATCCCCGAGGCTTGATATTTCTCCAAGTGAGAACACTTAATGTCACATCTGCCCAAATTTGATTATAGTTAAAATAATTTCATATGTTTTTAAACATAGTGTTTTATTCTTTGTTATCTTATCTTTTTTTTACTATTTTTTGCTGTCTTCTAGGGAGACCACAGTCTCCTTATCCAACATGTTTTCCATCAGATGGATGTGATGTTTTTCTTTCTCTGTAACTCACCTTTATAGCTTTTAAAAAATGTATTCCAGGTAGACTTTTTAAAGATACATTGTTTTCCTCTCAAATATCAGTTGTAGTGTAGAGCTCGAATTAAAAAGCATTTAAATGAATTCATGTTGATCAGTGATGGACAACAACTGTTTCCCTCATCTGTTTTCTTCAAGTGAACATCTTCAACTAGACCAAGTTGCTCAGAGCCCCATCCAACCCGAATATGAATGTTCCTAGGGGTGGGGCATCTACCAACTCCCTGGGCAACCTGTCCCAGTGTTTTGCCACCCTCATTGTAAAAAACTTCTTCCTTATATCTAGGCTGAATCTACCCTCTTTTAGTTCAAAGCCATTATCTCTTGTCCTGTTGCTACAGGCCCTACTAATGCCCTGCTTAACCATGGTAGCTTTGAACAGGGGCACAGTGAGGCACCAAGGGATTTCTTGGAACATCTAGCTGCCAAATTAATTTCCACTGTGTATGTCAGCAGAGAGGTTTTTCAGAAGAGTTTGTGCTTTTTTCAGAGTCAGTACTTTTTTTCTGAGAACCACAAAGGAGCTTGGTTTACACATTTCGGTTTGCTGCTCTGGAGAGTGAAGTGAGAAGTTATCTGATGAGACTGGAGAAGGAATTTATAAAGCTTTAGCAACACAAATCTTTTCCTGACTTTCTCTGCCTAATTTCGGCCTGGAATGAAATAGCTGAACAATTTTTGCGTAGTTAAACAACAAACCTCAACCAGATAACTGGTGAAAGATATTTTTTTTTAATTGAAAAACTATTAGCAAAATTGGAAATTCCTGAAAGTAGGGAGTATCATAGAAAATGTTGAATAGTACAAGTGCTGAAACCTTCCATCTCCCCTAAATAGCTTCAAGCTTTTATGTTTAGCAGTGTCTCTAGAAATAATGAGAAATAGAGCAGAAGATTAATGACAGTGCCATTATCATAATGCTGATTATAATTGGATACACATTATAATAGCTTCACACCATGATTAGCCGTTCAGATTAGGATTATTTTAGGTTCTAGTTTTTGAATTTTACAGAGGTTTATTATGGTATTTAGTTCCTTTGTGTGGCAGATTTTTGTAGCTTTACCAAGATTTAACAGGAAAGAAAAAAAATGTTCTTCCCTTATACAGACACTGTTATTTGATATTCTGTTTATATACTTAGAATAGTGTTAAAGTAATAGACCAAGAGAAAAAAATCTTTTCTTTCTTACAATTTAAAGACATTTGTAAAATTACTGCAAGCCAAATCCCTCTTAATAACACTGTGTACAAGGTGTACTGAGACTATTACAAGGCTACTGTAACACCTTCCAGCTCCTTTGAACTTGCTTTTAACATGGGGATATGCATATAAATTGGTACTAGAAGGATCTTTCCTGTTTTGTAAGAGTTGCTGGAGAGAGATATGGAATGAGACAGGCAGACAGATAGACAGACAGGTGGACAGGCAGGTGGCCCTAATATTACACAGTTTGGGTTTGATAGTCACATACAATCCAGCACAGATCTGGAATATAACTTTTTATTGTATTCAGCATAATAGAGAGTAGATGCTCTTTAATACATATGGAAATGCTTTTTATGTCCTTCCCTCAGATGCTTTCTTGCGGAATTCTAATTTAGTTATTCATAATCCCCTGAGTTCTTTAGAAACCAGCATATTTTCAGCTACCGTCTCTACCACTTTGTCTTCATATTCCTGTGTTTTTCAAGAAAGTTCAAAAACCCAGCATAAAGTTTAACAGCCTCATCAAAAAACTAGCCCTGTACAATACAATTAATTTTTACACAGAGGCATTCCCACCAAAGCGATACTTAATCTGAAATGGTATAATAAACTGGTAATTGTTCAGCAAGAAGACACCATGTTTTTCACAAAAAAACCCCCCACTTTTAAATGAAAAGACAGTACTTCACAGAGTTTTTGTTACTAATAGTTTATTATAATTTAGAGGAATATAGGGAATGCATATGGGAAGCATAAAGAATTTTAATCATTTGCTAAAAACACTGCATTACTAGACTATGCTTCCTGAATAACCATGTCCAGTATCTACTACAGTCAGAACATGTTGCAATTCCTTTTTTTAAAATAATCATATTTACAAAAAAACAAAACAAAACAAAAAAACCCAACCAACCAAACAAAAAACATGTTTTGCCCACTTATGGTTTTTATCCTTCTTGCTTACCCCCTTCACTCATGCACTGTTTCATTTTAACTTCATCCCACATGGGTATCAGGCAAAAGCATCCCAGAGAGAATGTATTATGAAATAGCACAGGCTCTTTTCTCTTTCTTTTCTGGATTTCTACTCCATATACTCCTAGGATAGTACTGTCCTCCCTTGATGCTTTATTTTGGCTTCATCATCTTGTTAGCACCTCCTAATCTTCTGGGCTGGATTTCATCACATCTAATCTGAGTCACCTAAAAGGTAAGCATCCAGTCTAAAATAGTTATTAGAGAGAAAAAGACAGGCATCTAGTGTGTGTGATTCATCCCACCTAAGATATCAATTTTAGTTCAGCATGAATCACGCACTAAAGATACTCTCCACTAAACGCAGAGAAATCCTCAAAGATTAGTTTAGACTAGACATCTTTTAGATGACTGAACTGGATAAATTGAATGTACTAGGCTGTGATCACTTGTGCACAATGACTTTTTCTTGCCTCTGGTAAGAAAGAGATCCCCCTTGTGCAAGGAGGCAATGGATAGGCTTGTGTAAAGTGTACTGCCAAGGAGAAAGCTATGCTTTTGCTATCCTGGTGGTATCATTGCCTTCATTCTTGCATCTCTCTCCCCTTTTCACAAGGCCATGTAAAACCAGCTCTGCTGGAACTGTCAGTCCACTGAAAACACGATTACTGTCAGATTTTGAAGTAGCACACTAGCTTTCTAATAAAACGAATTATTCTGTCTATAGTGTTTCCCTCCAAAATTAGTCTTGGGATAAAGTGGTGAGTTTAACCTAAAATGACAGCCTGCAAAGAGCTACAAGGGAGGATCGAATACTGATATCTCAGCAGAACTGAGACGGCAGACTTTTTACTTAGAGTGCTGTGAAGAAATTCAAGAAAGAGGTTGTATTAGTAAAGTGGATAACATAGTTAGAACCCTTCTTGGTATGCACATTCTGAATAACTGAATTTATTAAGAACAGCCTACATCTAGAACTCTCCAGTGGTTATCACATTTTTCAAATTTTTCAGTCTTAGTGATACCTCAAGTTGCAGAAGTATTGATGAAGTTAAAACTTAATTTTTCCTAGCACTTTATATACTACTACCGACCTCAAATACAGTCTTTTAAACTTGGATAATTGTTGGACTGTTTAAAAAAAGGTAACTGTCCGATAAGTTACTGACAATTTTTAATTTATTTTTTTTTTTTACTCTTGGAGATCTAGAGATCTCATCATTGTCTTTATGACCTAGTAGCTTGCTTAAACATTGCCAGCTTGCTTAAACATTACCAACTTCCCAATTAAAATGAGCATTTGATACTTAATGTTGATACTACCAGTTATAATGTAAAATGACCTTGCTGTTTTTATACACAAAACACCTTTCTTTGTACCTGATGATTGCATTATAAAGTATTGCATTAAAAGCTGTGACATTTTAGAATTTGGAGGGAAGTAAGAGTTTTTATATTATTATCCAAAACATTCATTACATCTAGCAAGAATTTCCTATGGAGTAATCCCCAACTAAAAACATTCTTCATAGTAGTTAAGGTGTGAAGACTTCACAGGCTTTATGATACAAACCAGCAGGAATTACAGAGGGCAAAGTTGAAGTCCATGTCTACTTTTATGCTGTTGGATGCATTATTACAGAAAAAAACCCCTCTACTATAAAACTTGAATTCAGAATATCATTCTTTTGGGCAATATGATGTATAGGTTATCTAAAAGTTATACATATACAAAAGACTACATCTTAAATACCAGTTAGCCTTAGAGAAGCTCATGATAAGGTAACTTTAGAAAAGAAATAAATAGAATTATAATTTTAGCTGTTTTCCTTGTCATGATTTTTGTTATCAGTTTTGCTACTTAAAAGGAGTATAGCAAGTAAAACAAGTCCTGTTTATCTTCTGCCTTTTGAACTTCTGTCCTGTTTATTGCCTCCCCAGGTGGCCAAGAAGGCCAATGGTATCCTGGCTTGCATAAAAAACAGTGTGACCAGCAGAAGTAGGGAGCTGATTGTCCCCCTGTACTCAGCACTGGTGAGGCCGCACCTTGAGTATTGTGTCCAGTTCTGGGCACCTCAACTCAAGAGAGATATCGAGGTGCTGGAGCGAGTGCAGAGGAGGGCAACAAAGCTGGTGAGAGGCCTCGAGAATTAATCTTACGAGGAACTACTGAGGGAGCTGGAACTGTTTAGTTTGAGGAAGAGGAGGCTGAGGGGAGACCTCATCATTCTTGACAACTACTTGAAAGGACATTGTAGAGAGGTTGATGCTGGCCTCTTCTCACGGGCAATTAGCAATAGAACAAGAGGGAATGGCTGCCAGGTGCAGCAGGGTAGGTTTAGGCTTGACATTAGGAACAAATTCTTCACAGAAAGAGTGGTCAGGCACTGGAATGTGCTGCCCAGGGAAGTGATGGAATCACTCTCCCTGACTGTGTTTAAGAGTAGATTAGATGTGGTGTTGAGGGATATGGTGTAGGGGAGAACCTTGTAGGGCAGATGGTTGGACTCGATGATCTCAACGGTCTCTTCCAAAATGATTATATGATTCTGTGATTCTAATCTAGTAGCAAGAAGTAATTGTGTGCCAGCATTTTTCTTTAATCTGGGAAATGGTGTCATTCCCAGCTCAAAATACTCTCTTCCGTATACTATTCTAAATTTACACAGGTTTGCAAATACTTGAAGAGAAGCATGTGGTTTAAAGAAACTGTAGCCATTTTTCTTGAATCTTTTATGCTCACATGATGGCAGATCAAGACACCAAAGCTTTATGACTGTTGCTTGTCAAATGAGGTGTGGGAACTGATGGTGACTCTGTAACTATAGCCATCTGTGCAAGTGAAGTAAAATACACAAGTTTAAGCCAGGGGCACTCAACTCTTCTGCCTGGGTGGAAAATGCTTATAATAGGGCCCTAGTGACTTCAGTCAAGAAGCACCCATTAGGTGAACACCACCAGTAGAACCTGGGACAGAGGAAGGCTGAAGTGCTGAAGATGTCCTGATGGCTATAAAACATGATAAAGTTTAATTTACATTGGTGTTTGCTTACATCCCCTTGGAGTCAGTGGTGTCCATTTTAGCTTTCAAATTTGATACCTGAGTAAAATTTCTTCTGATTTACCAGCAGTTTGCAGGTGCCAGCTTCCATTGCCAGACTTTTTTACATGGTGTTTTTCGCTGTTCAGTCAAAGAAATAGTGAAAAGAGTCATGCAAACCTTAGTCTTACCTTAGGTAAAATGTGGTGCCATTTTAGCATGTTAGATTCCCCCTGGAGTTTTAGCGTATGCTTTGTGAGGCCAGTGAGACCTCTGCCTGCTGGGTTTTCCTGCCAGTACTGCCAGGGCAGCATTTCTTCACTGCTATTGCTACAGGGTCACTTGGATGAAAGCTCCTGTCTGAGTTGTAATTACAGCTGTGTACACCATGTAGAAATGTTCTGTTTCCAGTCGTGGGTCATCAGCTTGTCTTTCATAGTGTTGTGGTGGGGGGAGTCCTGTTAGTACAGGGATACTTGGTATTCATGTGAGGTGATCATAAACTGTTCTCCGGTTTCTGCATCAGAAATTATTTATTTAACTTCTATGCTGGTTTAGAATTTTTCTGTTGTAACTGACCTTTGCCATCTGCAATTAAAAAGCTCTGCTTGTACCTGGATTGGTCTTTTTTGGCTTGGTTTGTTTCTTTCCGTTTTTTAAAGTTTCTTTTCAAAGCCTTAATTCCTATTATGCTTAGAAAAAAGAACCGTTACGCTTTATGTACTGGTGAACTTTCTTATTTTTTTTCATTTTAGACCAGGTTCTTAATATTTTTATTCAATATTGCTGTTTCACAGAAATGTGAGAGCACCCATACTTTGACCTACTCAGTCATCACTCGTGTTACATGCAGTAAAAAAAACTTGATTAATTTGGCTCTGCCTTGNGTTACGCTTTATGTACTGGTGAACTTAATACATTTGAGCCCTTGGGTGAATCTAGAACCTCCTTAAAATATGGTGTATGTCTTTTTAGAAAGAATAATATTTAAGTTCTATTTGGACTTCTTCTTTTTTTTTTTTTTTTCTAAGAGAGTAAAATGCAAAAATAACCATGCAAATAGAGCCACAAATTTGTTTGTTTAAAAGTCCAAAGTACTGGCTGTTTTGTATCATCTACAATGTCTGCCCAGCAAAATTCTTTACCAAGTCTTTAACTAAGCTTCCATGGAATAAAAGGAAAGTTTTATAGAAAGTTTCTATAGTTCTATGTTTAAGGATAGTGTTGTGGTTTTGACCAATCAGACAGATGATGACCCCTCCTCCCCCCCCATCTAAGGAAAAGAGAGGAGAGGAAAGGATTAAGAGATTCAGGAGTTTAGATAAAAACTAAACTNAAAGTAAAACTACTGAACAGAAAATTGGTTTGTTTTGCCTCAAACCAGGACAGATAGGAAAGAAAGAATAATATTGAAATTGAAGAATAAAAATGGTCAATACTTGCAATAATACAGTAGTGGAACTCCACAGCTATTTATCCCAATATAGGGAGGTGATGAAGTTTTCTAATGATACTGAAGTATTCAAGGTAGTAGTATACTCAGAAGTGAACTCAGCTTTTAAGATACTGAGTAAGTAGGTGATAAAACAGTAGATGAAATTCAGTAATGATAAATTGAAATGGGCGGGCTGGGGAAAACCAGTCTTACCTATTTGTAAATAAGGATTGTCTCTAAACTGGCTATTAAAGCTGTGAAAATGCATTTTCAAGCTTGACAGTTCTATAAAGCACTGAAGAGGGAAGGCAGGTTTGATCCTAAGTATGGAGCAATGTCTTGGCAAGATCTAACTAGACTACGGCTTCAGGAAGAAAAAGATGAATAAGGTAAAAGTGTATAAAATCATGCTGGGGTTGAGTAGAAAAGTGATTAGTCACTCTCTTAAGTAGCACGGATCATTAAATGAAACTAACAGATAGTAGGTATAAAATGAGGAAAAGGAAATAATTTTCATACAGTGCATAACAAATTAATGGATTTCATTTCCATAGGAAATTCTGGAGTCCAAAAATAAACAGAGGATCAAAGGGTGACTGAATTTATGGAAGAAGGTTCCCACAGTGTCAGACTCTGAGATGCAAAGTTAACAAAGTTCTGAAATCATTTCTGGAAACTGGGAGCAGATGCTGTGAATGTCTTGCTGTGGTGTACACATTTGGTTGATTTCTAATGACAGTTCTATTCGTGGCTCACTACTCCTGTTCATACAATCTTACAGCCTCATCTAGCTGCTTGTATTTCATGCTTTGAAAAAAGCACGGTAAGGCTTTAGGTACCAGATCAGACCCAGTGCTCACCTGCATCACTTTCTTGTGTCAAACAAAGCACAGCAGGGAATGCTTAGAAAAGGGTTTAAGGTTTGTAGCACCATGCACTTGTGCTTCCACTCCTATTGCCTGCAGTCTGTGGGCTGGAGATTTTCTAATCAGGAGCTTTGGTACATTGTTCTTCAGGTACGATGTTTTCTATTCACCATCTCTGTAATGGTATTGATTTTACATTTTTCTTTTCCAGTTAAATGTCTTTATTTATCTAAACCCCTCTCAAACAGAAGTTGATCTTCACTTAACTTTGCCATCTCCATCTTTGCTGTAAATTCCCTAGTTCTGTACCTGCAGAAGCACTTCAGACAGATCTTACGATGGGTTAATATTAGCCAAGTTTTTTGCAATGCTGGTAATGAACAGAGAGAAGTCTTGCATTGGGTCTTACATCACTTGCAGGCAGGCCTGTGGATTTCAGTAGGAGCTCTTCCAGAGCAAACTAACAAAATGATGTAAATAAAACAATGTGAAAATGCAGAGATCTCTTTCACTACTCTGGGCAGAGATAAACTGATACATACACAGTACTATATGGTCATGTCAAGCTTTGTGCCAGCAATAACAAAGAGGAATGCAAGAGTAAAATGCAAATAGCTTAACTGTCTTCATGAAAACAATCATTTGGAAATGCTTCTTGTGTCAATTTTTTGCAGCTACTGCTGGTAATATAGTTATCATGATTTGAAATGTAAAATGTGTGTACAAGTTCGTGGCGATAGGTGTCCGAGGAGTGTTCTCCTCTGTCTCATCTGCAGTGTACTGGCTAGCCATGGTTTCAGATTTTAGCAAGGTACAAGTAGAGCTGGTTTCTTTTTGTCTCATAGGCAAAAAAGACAATGGCTTTCAGCACAGCTGAAGAAGAGATTGATGAAGGAGGTCACAGAGGTCTAAGGGCAGAGTTCTACTCTTCTTGTACTTGCATATGGGTGTCATGGGGAAGGTTACTGAAGATGGAGTGGAGAAGATAACTCCTTCTCCACTCCACAGCACAGAAGTTCCTGCTGGTTCAAGCAAATCCTAGCAGACCTGAGATCATAAATTCAGTGTTCCTTAATCTTAATGTTATACCTTATATTAGGTCTTATATCATACGGGAGCTGGGATTAATCTGAGACAACCTGAAGAATAATGATGTTCTTATATTTCCAGTGCTCATCTGTATTGTTAGCTGTACTTATCTTTATGCAGAAATAGTATTCTTTCCTCATGTTTTTGTGCTTTCAGAACAGAATCTGTTAGGAAAAAATAATTTATCTTCCTTTACACCGTGCAGCATCCTTTGCACTTTAAATTATCTTCTTTAAATCCATTACAAGATTTGTAAAATCCTTCATTGCAACATTAATCCTTTCATGGTTCCTTTTTTTCTGATTTATTCTTCTTTACATTTTTTTATTTTCTTAGATCGTGGGTATGGGGATCAAATAATATAGTCAAAATTATAAATCGGAATTCCCTAATGATGAAACTAAAACTAAAACTAAAAACTAAAACCAACTTTAATATGTATAGTAGGAGTTTTTTATACTTGTTTCCTAGCATTTTGGTTGTGTGGGGGTTTTTTTCCTTAAAATAGGAATGGTTCTTTTTTCAGATGAAAGTTGTCTTAAATAGTTACATTGAAATGGATATCTAAGGAAAATGCTAAATACCGCAAGAGTTCTGATGACACTGTATAAGCTTAAACCACTGATTGTATTTCATGATCTGTTTGAAGTCTAGTTTACATTCACACTTTGCATGTTTGCCGTATTTATATAACAGAATAAAAATAATGGATATGACTGCAAGTTTAAAGTTTGCAGACGAGGCACTTGATCAAGATTTTTTTTGAAATGTGGATATTCATAAGAATGCAGACAATGTAAAGATTCTCAGTCACCTGAACAATGAAAAGGAAAGACTGGACTTCCTCTGTTAGACCACTGGCTCCAGAGCAGATTTTTCTGAGTGACATAAAAAGCTGCTTGTGTGTTTTAGCCCTCAAATGCAGGAATGCTTTCTCTTTTAATTTTTATCCTTTGAGGATGAATGGCATTTATGGTATATAAGGTATAGCAAAAAAATAGTAGACATCTTGATCTGCTAAGAAAAGGGTTAAAGATCTGTTGGCACCAAAGAGAGTGGTTTTTTAAAGGCTCCTTTGTTCCATCTGTGTACTTTTATAGTAATAAATACTTTAATTTTTGATGTTACAAAAGGGAAGACGCCAAGGTAATATTTAAAATTTTAAATTGTTTATTTTATGGCATAGCATCATAAATTTAATTTCAACAAACTACTGTGATTATTTTTATATAGGCATAGCTTACTTGCTAAAAATGTACTCTAACTACATACTAGGTTAAATTTGGGACTTTTTTTCAGAAATAATACTACATATAGAGATTGTATACTCAGTATATTACTCTAAAATTAAACCTTTTCCTTTTACATTTGATTTGCTACATTTAATCAAACTGGCTAGGTACTTAAAAAATACAATTAAATAGTATTTTTTAATGTGTGCAATTTAAGCAAAAAGCTGGAATGATTCCCAGTCCTCTTTGGTAACTGTATACAAATATTTTTTAAAGCATAAATGGAGAATCTGAAAAAATAGTTTTCAAAGTGTCTCAAGCCTGATGTTATATAGGTATTATTGCTTTAAATAATATTATCTGTGCAAGCTGTACAAGGAAAATGCAGGAAATCTGGAGTCAAGACTGATGCCCTATATTTATATTCTTGTGGTATTTTCCATTCAATTATATTAAAGCAAACTGTTCTTGGAGATCGTAAGGATTTTCCAGGAATTTAGGCTGCATTCTTTAAGAACCAATTACTCTGAAAATACCGGCCCATTGCACTGGTCCGTGCCTTGCTGACCCTTCTACTTATTTTTACCTGAGACTCAATTTGACCTGAACAGCACAAAACAAATTTTATAACATGATTACGAGGAAATGACATTAGGGGAGGGGGAGGATTATATTACCAGGATTATA
This sequence comes from Jacana jacana, assembly GCA_013400555.1. Classification (NCBI taxonomy): domain Eukaryota; kingdom Metazoa; phylum Chordata; class Aves; order Charadriiformes; family Jacanidae; genus Jacana; species Jacana jacana. The sequence continues at coordinate 24,104 of VZTM01017827.1, read as the reverse complement.
TTACCTGGAGGGGTACCAAGGTAAATAAACCCAGTTCTGGTATTTTTCCCTTTTTTCTCCCATTAGCTTTCACCGCATTATGATTTGTGTCTTGCAGTTTCCAAAGCAAAAAGCAAGCAAACAAACAAAACCACCAACCCCCCCCCGAAGCCAACAAACAAGAACAACACAAAAGCTTGTAATTGCAAGTTCAGTTACATTCACTGTGTACTACAATAACAGTAGTTATTGGTTATGGTTAATGCTTTTAGGCAGTAGACAGTGACTTGCCAACATCTCTGTTGGCTTGTAAGGCTGAGAACACAACTGCTACTTCAAGTAAGTCAGGGGAAATTAAAAACTTACCTTTCATAATTTCAGTCACTGTAAACTCTACTGAAGGAATTCAACCTCTAGAAAACCCCTTGTTTGGATTGCTTATGTAAAAAGAAATAACGCTGATTTTCTTGAATGGCTTCAAGCTGTTGCAGCTTTGTCTTTTTCCCAACTGCAAACACACAGACTCATTGAAATGGACATTGGACTTGGTGCACAAAATTTCAAACCATCACACTTAGCAAAATGGTGCACCAAAATGCAGGGCCAAGGTGATGTTTTAATGGCTGATCTGATAAGGTTGGGGTGGCTTTGGTGTATAAAAGATCCTGAAGCCCACGAGAGGGCTCACAAAGTGTTTGAAGACAATGAGTTTTCCCATACTGCCTACTTTTTCTTCCAGAATCAGACAGCTGGGCTTGGAAAGTACCTACTAGCATCTGGAATATGAATGTACTGAGTATAAGGAGACAGCTCTCAAGGTCTTTTAAGGATTACTATCATCTGCAAATTCCCAATATTTTAGTGTAGTACCTTCGTACGCATGAGGCTTCCCAAGAAATGGATTCTGCACATGCTTATGCATATGTTAATTTTCATTTGCCAGGAGCAGTTCAGTTTTCTACTCTGCCTCACAGCTCTTGATTGAAAATTCAATAAAGGTTGGATTCAGCTTCAGAATAAGCATCTAAACATCTAAGTGTGAGCTAGTGGTCCAGGGTTCCCACATAGATGCCATAATTTTAGGCCAACCAGGCAATGCGGCCAGGAGCACTGTTTGGCCCACATTGAAGTTAACACATTGAATGTGACTCAGTTGGTTGCTAATGGTCCCGTTTGAGGTGTCCTGCTGGTTTATAGATGTCCTATCTGCCAACCCTATTGGAGTGCTTTGTATGTGCTATAAAACCTCTGATGGCACAAGTCTCCTGTGCACACAGCTAAATTAATCACCTTTGGTCAGCTGAGTAACTCTCCCCCTAAATTACAATTTCTAGACCATTATGATTAGCAGAATATCTATCTCAGTACGCGCACAATTTTTTAACTAAATCCAAAGCAATTTCCAGTAATTGATTTCTACCCCCCTATTGCTTTCCACAGAGAATAAATGATATGCGTGCTTAATTTATAAGTATGTGTGGTATAAATCAGTCTTTGTGTGTTATTGAAGCCAAAATTACTGCTTGTAGGGAGCTGCTTTATCCCTCCTACACTCAGCTGTATTCCTAACAGGACTAAGGAGAAGATGAGCTGTTCTTTGAAGAAGACTTGCTATTTCGTTCACACTACAAGTGTGGTGGGCTCATCAGGACCGACAGCATCCTAGTACCCTTGAACTATATGTCAGCATAATTTGGCTGTCTTGACAAAGAGAGCTTCTTTTGTAACCAGGAAAGCCCCATATATCCTTTGAATAATATTATTTTAAAACCAATATTACCGGAATAAGTCAAGGTCATCAATAATCCTCTGCTTCTATCTGAGAAATTCAGTATGAGTGTTTGGAAAATCTATAAATGTTGATAAGCATCTAAACCTTGCTATATAGCTCATCTCATACGGAAAGGTACTACAACTACAAATATCAAAGACTCAGTGAGCCATCATCAGTTTGTTCTGACTGATATTAATTACTAATTTCCACTTTTGAAGCTTTTTTTTTTTTTTTTACAAGTGGCTGCTGTGTACTTAGGAGGAAACGCAGCCTATCTTCTTAAATATCTCAACAATTTCCACTTAAGGAAGGTTTTCCAAGCCTTGAAAAAGCATTTCAAAGCACATAGTTCAAACTAGAATGAAGTCGGGCTAATCCTCTGTCCTTTATTATACAGCAAGTCAGATTAGAGGATCACAGAGATCTTTATGGCTTTATAATCTATGATTAACATATTAATATTTAACTATGTGCTTTGGTCCAGTTCTTTGCAACAATGCACGTAAGCATGTCTTAGTTTGGAGCAGGTGGAGCCAAAACCAGGGGTTAAAATTAGGCAGCTGTTGAAATGCTTTGTAGGCTGGAGCTTGAGTCCTGACATTCTGAGTTCTCCTTATTTTTAGAATGTCCGCAGTGCAAAAATGAGCATAGAAATCTTCATACCTTCTACTAGAAGTATTCTAGAAGTATTAAGGTTATAGTACTTTTTCCTTGCTTAAAGATACAATTTTATTTATCAAGAAATGCATTAAATTTTATTTAGGTGTAATAATTACATTTGGGTGTAAATAATTTTACATTTTCATAGAATCTTAGAATAACAGGTTGGAAGGAACCTCAAGGATCATCTGATCCAACTTTTCATAGAATCATAGAATGATCTGGTTTGGAAGGGACCTTAAAGATTGTCTAGTTCCAGCCCTGCTGCGATGGCCAGAGACACCTTCCACTAGACCAGATTACTCAAAACCTTGTCTTTCTTGGGAAAAGCTCAGTCTAGACAGGATGCCTCAGCCCCTTGTACAGCTGAATTTCAAAAGTGTCCAATGATAGGGAATCCTCCACTTCCCTGGGGAGATTATTCCAATGGCTGATTGTTCTCACTATGAAAAGTTGTTTTCTTATGTCCAAACAGAACCTCCCCAGGAGTAAGTTGTACAATTACCCCTCGTTTTTAACATGTTACTCCTTGTAAAAAGAGAGTCTCCATTTCCTTTGTAGCCACCCTTTAAACAATGAAACATGGCGATAAGCCTTCTTTTCTCAAGGCTGAACAAACCCAAGTCTCTCAGCTTTTCGTCACATGGCAGGCTTTCTTGTTCTTTGATCATATTGGTGGCCTTTCTCTGGGCCCTCCAGTGTGTCCACATTTTTTT
>VZTM01017827.1:366-15419 GCA_013400555.1 Jacana jacana | reverse complement strand
GTGGTGGTGGTGTATTTTTTTATTGTAAAAGATTGTCCAAGATCTTGCATTCAAAAGTTTAAAGCTGTTTCAAAAGAGGTCATTGATACTGATAGAGCAAGATCATACTGTTGTCTCAGTGCAGACCTGACTTAGGACTCACTGACACTATGAGGCAGGGCTCAAGAGGATTTGCATTAGGGATATTCCTTGTTATGTTCTTGAAAATCTCGGATGGTCATTACAACTTTAATTAAGAAATAGATTTTCAAAAATACTGTATTTCTGAGACCCATCATTCTTGTTACCCTCTTTATTTTCTACATTGTAAAACTTGCAACAAAAGTACTAAAATCCTCCCATAATGTGAAAATTTTAGTGGGGATAAATGTCCACTGAGGACTAACAGTAAACCAAAGCCCTGAGGTTTCTTTCCATAGTTTGGTAAGTGGGTTAAATTTTTAATTCTATCTTTCCAAAATATTCTCAATATACCATGCTCTTCCAAAGTACACTGCCTTTGCCAGAAGCTCACCTTGCGTTGGCTGAAGTGTGATGGTGACAAAGTAGCAGGGACACAAAAAGAACTCTTCTCACTTGAACTCGGATGTGTGCATCTTAGATAAACAGGGCAGTAACGGTACATGCCTTTTAATGGAAAGAAATAAACACTTCTCAAACACTATTAGTCTGGTCAGCATTAAGATGGATGCCTAGTTCTCGCCCATGACTAGAAAAGGTGCCTGGGATGAATTCCTGAGAGGTAGATGTCTATGATACAAACACTGAGACAGCTAAATTCCCATTCAGAACATCTGTCATTTTTGCGCTGATGAAAACACAACACTTCATTAATGCTAACTGATATTTTGCATAAATAGAGGCAAATATACATAACCTATGTCTTTTGGTATCATTTAAGAAGATTTTTCTTCTAACTAAAAAAATCTATTAAAAGATGAGTGCTTCTGAAGATTGGTTTTGAGCTTGTTTATGGGAGGATTGATTGAGTTGAGCAGATTCTGCATTTAATGATAAAATAACGTAAAGTTGTAATATTTTAATTCCAGCGTAAGTCTACTTGGTAAAATATTTTAAATATTGTTGGAATGCAGAAGGAAGATATTATTAAATGAAATGAAAATGTTTTAGTGACACAGAAGCAGCAGTTACCAAGTGATTGAGTATATTTAGGGAACTAAATCAAGATACAAGCTGTTTTTCAGGATATGTAAAACATTACAAGCTCCTAATTTTCAAACTTATATATATTGAGTTAAATACAGTATGACTGTAAACAAATCAGCAAAGTTTATGACTTGCATCTTTTGGAAACTTAAGGCCATATGTCAAGTATATGCCAAGAAAATGGCGTATTTAAGACTGAAATTGAAAAGATGTCAGCAGATTGTGATTTTGTTTAAAATCACTTCTTTTTGAATATTTTTGAGATAAAGGAATGTTTTGTATATGGAATAATTTAAAATTGTTTGAATTGAGTACAACAAATTAAATTCCACAATACTTTCTGTTAGTTACAGAAGGTAGTAATAATACTCTTCAAACACAGACTATGAGCTGAAAAACATGCTTTAGGAAAGCTATTACTCTGATTCATAAGGCCAATCATGTGTAGATAATAGATATGTCCAACTAGTTTACTAGATATGTCCAACAAGTCATAATTTCTTCCATAAATTGTTTAATTCATTTTTGTGTTCTAAGACGACAATTTCCAGAAACAGCAATTTTAAAAACATTTTTTGGTTAAGCATGAAGTCATAGCGAATCCTCATATTTATCAATACTCATATGCTGTTTATCACAGAATCATACAGGGTTGGAAGGGACCTCTGGAGATCATCTAGTCCAACCCCCCTGCCAAAGCAGGTCCTCCTAAAGCAGTTTGCAAAGGAACTTGTCCAGGTGGGTTTTGAATGTCTTCAGAGATGAAGACTCCACTTCTGGGCAACCTGTTCCAGTGCTCTGTCACCCTCAAAGTAAAGAAGTTCCTCCTCATGTTTAGGTGGAACTTCTTATGTACAAGTTTGTGCCCATTCTCTCACTGAGCACCACTGGAAAAAGACTGGCCTATTCCTCTTGACACCCACCCTTTGAGTATTTATAGATGTTGATCAGATCTCCACTCGCTTTTCTCCAGACTAAAAAGACCCAAGTCCTTCAACCTTTCCTTATAAGAGAGATGCTCCAGTCCTCTAACCATCTTGGTGGTTCTCTGCTCTATCCACTCTAACAGATCCCTGTCCTTCTTGAACTGGGGAAACAAAAACTGGACACAGTACGCCAGATGGGGCCTCACCAGGGCATAGTAGAGGGGCAGGATATCCTCCCTCAACCTGTTTGCCACACTCCTCTTGATGCACCCCAGGATGCTGTTGGCCTTTTTGGCCACAAAGGCACATTGCTGGCTCATGGTCATACTGTTGTCCACCAGGACTCCCAGGTCTTTTTCCTCAGAGCTGCCCTCCAGCAGGTCAGTCCCCAACCTGTACTGCTGCAGGGGGTATTTGGCCCCAGGTGCAGGACGTTACACTTGCCTTTGTTGAATTTCACCAGTTTTTTCTCTGCCCACTCTCCAGCCTGTCCAGGTCTTGCTGGATAGTGGCACAGCTCTCCGATATGTCAGCCACCCCTTCCAGTTTTGTATCATCACCAAACATGCTGAGGCTACACTCCATCCCTTCATCCAGGTCATTGATGAATATATTGGAGAGGACTGGACAAAGTACTGACCCAACTAGATTCTGTGCCACTGATCACGACCCTCTGAGCTGTGTCTTTCAACCAGTTTTCAGTGCACCTCACTGTCCATTCATCTAGTCTGTACTTCCTAAGCTTATCTATAAGGATGCTGTGAGAAACTGTGTCAAAAGCCCTGCTGAAGTCAAGGTAGACAACATCCACCACCCTCCCTTCATCTATTCATCCAGTTGTACCATCATAGAAGGCTATCAGGTTAGTCAGACATGATTTCCTCTTGGTGAATCCATGCTGACTACTTCTGAGAGATTTCTTTTCCTCCAGATGCTTTGAGATGATGCCCAGAACGAATCATTCCACCATCTTTCCAGGGATGGAGGTGAGGATGACCGGTCTGTAGTTTCCTCCTTCTTGCCCTTTTTGAGGACTGAGATGACATTGTCTTTCCTCCAGTCTTCGGGCACCTTGCCTGTTCTCCTTTCAAAGGTGATGGAGAGCTACCCAGCAATGGCTTTTGCGAGCTGACTATTTCTATTCTTATCAAGAATACCTATATTTATAGTCTGTTTCTATTCTATCAAGAATAAGCAGAATCCCTATTTGTAGGAAAAAAATGCACAACTTTTCTTAGGCCTTCCTGACTCTCTAGGATAAACAGGGTATGACCCAAAAGTCATGGATATTATCAGAAATATTCTCCTGTACCTCAGTACCTTAGATTTGGCTTGTCACTCCTTGACTTTTCTGAACTAGCCCCATATTTTAATTATAATGCATTCATTTGCAAGAAGCCTTTCCGTGTGATGAAGAGAAAGCAGTAGCATTAGTTCTGCATCAGGGCCTGCTTTGCTTTCTGAATCATACTGAGCTATTCATCTTTCAGAAGCTATTTTCAAGCCAAGCAAAATGGTTGTAGTGCTGACAGCGGCATTGATTTTCTTGTCAGACTGTGACATGCATCTGTTTTTGGATAAAGGGGATAATAGGTGAATGTGGAATCTTCCTTCTGGACTTCCTCTGGACTTTCCTTGGCCTTCTGATAGCTGACTAGCTTCTGGCTTGGGAAGAAGTATAGGTATCTCATTCAAACCTGACATTGATGCTTCATGTTTGATTTTGTCTTTTTAGAATCACAATCATACAACAGCCCGGGTTGTAAGGGACTTCGAAAGACCATCTGGTCCAACACTTCTAGTAGAATCCCAGATTGCTCCACTTGGTTTCTGTAAACTTGCAGTACTGATCTTTATTAAAAATACTACTACTGACTGATATTTTCCTACCACTTGTTGAAAAGACTGAGACTTCTTTCTAAGACAGCATCAAGGATCTTTTCACAGTCCCAGAATCACAGAATAGTGATTTTCCACACCAGAATGCGGAAGCAGGGCTCTCTGAAGCCTGTGGTACCCAAGCTGACCCAATACGAGTTGGTAGCATCGTGCAAGATCATGTAGCAGCACATGGCCACACTACCTTGAATCTAAAGCCTTCACTGGGTCTGTTTTGTGGCCCAGCCAATAAGAGTTAGGTCTATATATTGTCAGGTTCACCAGGCAAATTGTTGCAGTTGCCATACTGGGGTAATAAAACCACGCTACTTCTGGCTTTGGAGGTTCTCTAAGTACTGTAGCAGTTGACTCGTGCTGTCCATTGCATTTTTCTTGATAGTGGTACCTTTAGCTCATTGTATGTCTACAGCTTATAGAGATCCCCTCATTTGTGGTATCCTCAGGCATCTCTATTCATTTTTTAAAAATTTGCATGTTGCATTTTCTGCTGGTGGATGTGTCATCTTCTAAGCTACAATTATTTTTATTAGCAATTATGTACCATAAACTGGCAATTAAATGCATTGTAACAAATAATTAGTTGCAAAATGTAACTACACTTTTTAACTTCCTTTAACAGTCCTCATGGATAGAAATATTGTCTAATTTTAAATAAAATGAGCAGAAGTGCAGAAAGATTAAGTTCTTTGTCCAAGATGACATGATACTGCAGGTCTTTGACAGCCCAATACCTAGGATCCAGTTAACCCAGGAACCAGTTATAATGCATCCCAGATAACTTTTATGCTCGAGTAAAAGACCAGAGAAAACCAGATTTGAAAGCCCTTACAATATATCTGTATTTTTAAAGTAGATATAAACCCAAATTGTATCTATGCCTTTACAACATGCGAACTTTGAAATTATTAAGCTTATGTTTACAATAAAAATGGATTATGATACAGCCAAAGAAAGTCTGTAAGATAAATAATGGTCTCTAATAGCATGGTTTTGTACGATTAATGTGACATTCTGTTGGTCATAATAACTGTGGTATGCTCTGTACATTGTTTGGGGGAATATTTGTGTAGAATATGTAAAATGCAAAAGAATATCTTACGAAAGTAGCTTTCAGAGATTATTTAGGTCCTCTTTCTTACAGATTTTATTTATTTTTGTGTGCTTTTATATATTGCATAAGAATACATTTTAGTCCCATTTGAAAGTATCATTATACAATCCAAATATTACATAATAATAACCAAAAAATTAAAAAACATTTTTGTGTGTGTAGTGACTAAACTATGAAGAAGGAAGGTGCATTTAATGCATTGATTACGTTGCAAATTGAACATTTATTTTTAGATTATGAAAAATATCAGGTCTTACCAGTATTGTTTATCTAGAAATCATTGTAGAACATACATGCCCGCTAAACAGAAAGTTCTCTAAATCCTTAGTACCAATGAAAATATTCAGCCACAAAACTGTGTGGGAACTGAAATTAAAAGGCTGGTACTCTCTGGTGAAGGAGAAATTTCTAGAATATGAAATGTCTGTTTACTTTTAATTTTCTTTCTTGATTATGTCATTAATGAAGGGAATACAAATAATAGTTTCTTCACGCTGTCTGGGCTAGTGAGTGAAAAATGTGCCTGCTTAGGGATCGTTCTGACCTCCTTCCCCAACACCACTAAAAGACTGAACTTTTGTTACAGAGTTAGTGTGGTTTTCAGTCAGATTTGCTTCCTAATCATAGTTTGCATGTAGCTATGGATTTTCTCACTATGGTTTGTTTGAAGGTTTCTAGGGTGGATCTTCTTTATATATGGCCTGACAATAAACTGTTTTAAAGAATGAAAGGGACATCTGATCTCATTGATAAAAGCCTGTTGATTTTTATTAGCAGCTGAATAGTTCAACTGCTTCGGATGAATGCTGCCTTAATTCTTAGGCCATTTTAGTGAAATGAATAGCCTTTTCTTTTGAAAGAAGATGATAAATATGTTAGAAGGCAGACGTTAATTTTGCCTGATCAGATTAAAATACATAATTTGCTTTATACTTATTACTCTAGTTCTCCAAATGATTTGTGAAATAGCAATAAACAATACATCTTCTAACAGATTTTATTGGTGCATATATAAGCTTTGTAGCTATATTTATGCAATTAGATGCTGCTGGTGGGCAGCAAAATGGCTATTATGTACTCTCCTTTCCATATGGGGATGAATTTCTGAATTAAACTTAGTTTACTGCAAAAGAGGTGGGCTTATCCACCAGCAGAATCATCTCACCTGTACCAATGCCGGTCTGCTCCTCAGGAGAGCTGGGACAGTGGTAGGGCTGGCACTGGTGCCCAGCAAGTGCTGGCGCAGTGGTCAGCAGCAAGACCAGGGAAGAGTGAGTAAAAGGATGGTCCAGGCAGCACAGAAACAGTATTTATTAGCTTCAAAGTAGTGTGTGTGTGTGGTGAGAGAGAGAGCACTTATAGTGGGTTTTTAATTATGATTTCACTTCTGAGATCACACATGAAAAGAAGAGTTAAAACATAGTCGACCCTGAGGAGAAAGGAGAAGAGAGTCCATTTAGTTGACATTGATCTACAAAGGCTCTAGAAAATGTACCTCAAGGACAGAACCTCTTGGCATGTCAGCATCCAGCCTCTGGTACTATAGAGATCTATAGTTCATTGACACCTATGAAAACCCATTTACTTACCTTAATATGGAGTTAGTCTGTACTGTGTAAGTCTTGGCTTTCAAAAGGGTTTATGCTTTCTTTCTGGTCAGAGGGCTGGGGAACCTCTCCTGTGAAGACAGACTGAGAGAGTTGGGATTGTTCAGCCTGGAGAAGAGAAGACTCCAGGGAGACCTTACTGTGGTATTTGAGTACTTAAAGAGGGCTTGTAAAAAAAATGAAGACACACTTTTTAGTAGGGCATGTTGTGTTGGGGTAACAGGATAATGGCTTTAAATTGGAAGAGGGTAGATTTAGATTAGATACTAGAAAGAATCTATTTACTCTGGCAGGGGTGAGACTCTGGAACAGGCTGCCCAGAAAGGTTGTGGATGCCCTGCCCCTAGAAGTGTTCAAGATCAGGCTGGTTGCGGCTTTGAGCAACCAGGTCTAGTGGGAGCTGTCCCTGCCCATGTTGGCACTAGATGATCTTGAAGGTCCCTTCCAACTCTGACCATTCTATGATACCCCAGTATGGTTTGTCAAAACCAGGGTATACCTAAGTTATGCCAGTAACTCCTAAACAAGCTTTCCTCCATCAGGAGTCCTCAAGCCATTAACCTCCATTGCTGCTCTCCCTAAATTCAAGGTACTGCATTGCTGTAACTTCCCCATTTTCTTTTTCTTAGAGAAATGCATTTGGAATAGGAAAATATTTTGGTTTTATCTGATACTGGCCTAATGTTTAACCTACTTCTGCAGAAATTCTACATTGAAAAAAAGCCATCACAGTAATGAGATAAGATAAAGCAGTTCAGAAATTATGTGCAGCTCCAGCAATGAGGTAACCATTCTTTATTAGCCTTGCATAATAAATTTTGCAGTGGTGTTATTTTTTTAGATTATGAGTTGAGCATTTGTGATGACAGCACTGACAATATTTGTCAACAGAAATCCTTCTCCAATACATTCAGCCAGACATAAGACTGAATGGTGCATAGGATTAGGAATGGAATAAAGAACAGTAAGATTTGCATTCTTAATTCAGAAATGTCGTGTTACTAATACCTACTAATTGGTATCCTAGAATTTGGTGTGGTGGCTAATTTGCAGTATAAACTATTTTTTATAATCAAATATTCATACCACAACTCATAAGTTTCTCAGAAAGCTGGGATCATTAAATCATGAAAATGTAAAACTCAAACTAACTTGAAGAGATCATCTAATTCATCACCTATACTGAAAGCAGGATCAAGTATATCCATATGTGACAGATGTTGGTGTATATTCTGTTCTTAAAGTGTGAAAGCTTTTTGTGAGATCAGACATAAATCTTCTTTGCTGCAAATTAAGATAATCTCTTTTTATCCACCACGTCCACAAGGAACAATTGATCACCATGTTTTCTTTGCCAACTTCTGCCTGCTCTAGTCAAACCCCTCTTCCCTTGCTTCTTCCCTCTGCCACTTCCTCACAGCTGCACCTTGTGAACTCCTTTCAGATTTCCTTAATGAAAATTACATGCTTTGGTCTGTTAGTATCTTCTTGTTTGGTCTTGAATATGTCTAGACTTACACCCAAAAGCTGACAGTTCACTGGAAAAAGTGCACTGGTGCAGACTAGTAGAAAGTAAATTCTTCCAGTGTCTGTTATAAAATCTTTGTTTGTTAACAATTCCAAAGTGGCACTGTTTTTTTCCTGCAGCAGTGTCAGGTACAGTTAGTGATGAGTTACATATATTTAGGGATCCATTAAAAACCCGCAAATGCTTTCTGTCATACTGCTGAGTTTTCAGGCCATTGTCGTTTTGGTATTATATTTGACCCCCCTAATGACTATGTCAGTAAGTTCCTTTGGCTCACCAGGTTCATGTGGCATTCTGGTTGACTGCACATTTATGTAGGAACTTTCCCAGAGCGATGCTGTGTCCTGTGAGCGGTGTTAGCAGTCTCGTCTGTACCACACTGTAAATGCTGGATGAAGCTGGGTCCAGGACAAACTTCGGGAGAGTCATGGTTGCCCATTGTCCCACAAGTCATTAAAGAAACACAAGCAGCATTTTGTGTGTTATTTTTCAACATGTTTTGGACCATCTGGGGCTCAACTCACATGTCCTGTGTAGATGTTTGATCTGTTTGAGGCATCCTGTGTTTTCTGCCTGATCTCCAGCTGCTAGGTCTCATGGTCCAGGGGTAAGGTGCTCCCAAAAGGTCTGTGTTATATATAAGAGCCTAGTGTCAGGACACTTACATGTGCATGGATACCTCTCTCTCTTATTCTCCATGGCTTTTCAGATGCTATAGTAGACTATTGCCTTATTCTTCCTTTTGCCTTTGGCCTTATTTCAAAAATGAATCTTTGGCGTGACCAGAATTTGATTTCTCACATTGTCAAGAATATACATAAATCTGTAAAATTTTCCCACAGGCTCTTCTTACTGGGTATCTTCAGACCTAGTTGTAGTCTTCCTTAGAGAGATTAGGTGTCTCCTTAGGGAGATTTGGCATGTTTTCTTATTGCCCTCAGAGGTAGACAAGAGAAAGAATCCTCTGTCTCAGGTTTCTCTACTTACGCCTTTTAGTAAGATCTCTCAGTGAAGATTTTCCAAAGACATTATTCCATTAATTTGTTAGAGCTGCATTAATTCAAAATATAAATAATTTGGTCTATCGATTAGAAACACACTTTTCATTTTTATCTTCTCAACTGTAAAGGGAAATCATCGTGTCAAAAACATGACAGTAACCTAACTGAAATAGTTTTAGACTGCAATGTCAATGGGTACAGAGGTGACATACATAATAAGTAAAAGATGGGAATCATTGATGTTACATAAATTTCTTTTTCCAATTTAATTTTTTCTTTACCTTTACAAAGGATCGGGTGCTTTTGGAAGAGATCTTTTAAACTACGTATAAGCCCCATATAAAGACAGTCAGCAAAGTTCATAAGGATAATTTTAGAAATGAAGCTGAGTGGCTCAGTTTTTGCTATGAAAGAGATGTGTAACTTCAATAAATGAGTACATTTATATTTGGCTTGCAGGAAGAATCATTTGATTTAGTTGAGGCAGTTGTTGCTGATCTTACAGTTTCATTTTTTAATATAAATTGAAACATTTCCAGTAATGACATATATGTTGATATTAAACCTTTCACTGAAGATAGTAATCATATTGATATAAATACATTGCACAAGGATAGTAACACTTGAAAGTAGTATATTTTATGTTAAGCCGAAATGGATAGCTAGAAATAAGTTGAAACCACTTCTTGTGTATCATTTTTCAACATTATTTGAAATAATGAGGATTGTTTCAACCTTTTTTATCAGTATGGCTTCAGAATATATGCGTTCATTTCACTTCCCTTTGAAGATGATTGCCACAGGAAATTAGTCTTTATTATTGCATTGGCCTTATGCAGCAGAATAAAGCTGGAAAAAACAAAGTTCAAAAAAGAAAAAATGTACTTTGCTTTTCTACATCTTCAGTTTTTTTCTCCTTCATTTTCAATGGAAATCATCGGTTTACTTCTGGTTAAATTACTTCCTTTGCACTTGGCAGTGTTTCTGAATTATGTTTGGGATTAAATGAACTAGCTATAGATTGGGTAGATACTGCTGAGACGTAGAAGTTGGATATGGATCCTTTTAAACATCTAAATGAACTCCTGTTATTGAACCTGAGAAATCTTTGTCAAACTCTTAGGATTTAACATCCACATAAAGAATTTTTTACCTTTCCAAATAATTTTCTTTTGCATTCAAGAATTCGACCTTCATGTAAACTAAGAAAAAGAAATAAGAGGAATGTCTGAAGGGAAACAAATGTTTGTTCCTTGGTATGCTTTAAGTGATGGTTGAATTTTGTTTGCAGTATCTCTATAATTTCTGCTGAAAAATCAATATTTACAGACACTTTAAAGTGTCAATAGGTAAAAAGCAATTGTTTTAAATTATGAACCCTTGAGGCTTTTTCTACACTGTGCCAGGGAAGCCTTCATGAAAAAGAGGAAGACCAGATGTGGTTCAAAGGACAATTTCTAGCTGCCTTAGCAGGGTCCAGTCCTGACTCGATATCTCTGAGCTAAAGTAGAAAAGTGTGATTTATGAATTATGAAAATGGATTAAAGCTGCTGTACCCAAGGGTATCCTACAATCATTTTGTCTGCTGAGACACTGGACTGCAGTCAGACAGTTGCTGTCAGATGCAGGGTAGAGAGCTGCTGGGATGCACGATGTCCTGACAGAGAATTAAGCAGCCTCAGAGGTTGCCCTGCTTGCTTGGTCCACCTTCACTCCCCCATCATTTACTGTGACTTGCATTCTCTCTTCTTTTATTTCCAGTGGTTGGCAAAATCCTTGCAAAATATCTAATGTTGTGTATGTATAAGGCAAAAAAAAAAGTTCACATGATGCTTCTGAAGAAGCCCCACTATGTCATGACCTCTATTCTGGTTCTAGTGCCAAAGGGAATATTCCGTTTTATGAAGAAAATAACACATCTTTTTTATGTGAAAGGTAATTATGCATTTTAAGTATGGGTGCCTCAGCTACATATCCTTCATGTGAGAGTATGTCACAGCAATTATGTTTTAACAAAGATATCTCAATAGTAAAGTCTTCTTTCTAGTGTTTTAGGGTTGGGTTACGTTTCAGATGAAAGTCAGAAAATTAAGTTTTTCTTTGCCATAACAAGAAATTTTTTGTGATGAATCTTTAGCATACTAGCCTCTGGCAGGTAATGCAGTTGCCTGGAGGAAATTTCAAAAGCTTTTTAAAGTGCAGTGTTATCAGTAGGTGCTTTGCAGTATCCCAGTTTCCCTTTTAAGATTAACTCAGAACTGTACAATATTCAGTCATTATGCACTAGAATATATGCTAGTTTACCTCTAAAACAAATGAGGTTATATAGAACAAGTAAAGCAAAAAATTAAAACAGACAACTAGAAGCTTTGTAGAAGTGTTTGAGACAGAGAGGGAAAACAAGAAGAATTAAGAAAGAGTGATCTTGTAATAGAAACAAATTCCATTAGTCTGAAACAAAGTTTTGTACAATGAGTTGCAAATAATAGTAGCAAAAATTTCATCAGGTTTAGAATTGTAATAGCTACCAATACATTGAAAATGAGAAGTTGATGAATGTGACCTCCTTGTCCGTGGGGATAAAGATGTTGCATGAACGACTATTTGAATTATCCAAAGTGTTAATTTTCAGCTAGTGGTAAACTCCAGCCATCTGCTAGAAAAGCAACACAGCAAGATGTGGAAGTGCTTGCAGCAAAATGAGTTAGGCAGCACAGTGATGTGAGTCTGTGCTGGTGAGCACTGGGTCTGTGCTGGCGAGGCTTACCTTGGGTCTATTAGGTGTAGAAGCAAAGTTTTTGGAGAACCATAGATTGGGATGAAGGTAAGGACTCGACAATCTGGACAGGCACAAATCCGTGGTAGGCATCTGTCTAATATTATTGTGAGATGGCTGCATTTTTTAAAGGTTAGAGCAATTGGAGGATATCCCCATGATGAAAGAAAGACAATTAGTACATCCATTGAAAAGAAAATAGGAAAGACTATCTAGGGAGCTATACACCATTCAGTTTCACTTCAGCGCCTCAAGAAAAAACGGAGAGAGCTGTTGTGGAGACCGCTTACAGGTACATGAAGACAGATGATCAGTATGATGAAATGGTCATTTCTGTGTAGAAGAGGAGAGCAGCAGTTATCCTTTACCTTAACTTTAGGGAGGCTGTCTATGCATCAGCCAAATCTGGACATCATGGACTGGAGAGGTAGACTTTAGGCTGAGAGGGGAAATTGCCTGAACCATCAGACTGGAAGGGTTGCAATCAGAAGTACCAGCTTTTCCTGTCTGCATCTGAGGGGTGTCTCTCAGGGCTGGGACTGGGGATGATACTCCTTTAACATCATCTTTGGCAGCAGTAGGAAGTGCGGAGCCTGCTGGTGACAGAGACTTGATGACTCCCTCTACTTGATATGAGTCAAAATACATTGTGGAAACTGTGTCCGATTTTGTGCCCTGCAGTAAGGAGTACTGGCACTCTACACGCTACAGCGTCCAGCAGAGGGCTGCTGTGACTTGGTAGGCTGGAGAAAGGTGTACAAGGAGAAGCAGAGAGAAATGGTTTGCTCAGTCTGGACAAGAAAAAAAAAAAAAAAAAAAGGTGCTGGGGAAAACCAAACTGCATTTTTGTCACTACCCATAGGATGCTATAGAGAAGATTGAGTTAAACTCTTTCAGAAGTGCATAAGAGAAGGACAACAAGCAACAGTCACAAACTGCAAGCCAAACTATTTCAGTTTAGTATATGGAATAACACTGATTTAGAACAAAATTCTTTCATCATAAGAAAAAACTGCCCAGAGAGGTGTTGGAATCAACTTCAACCTTATCCTTGGAGATTTTCAAAAGTCCAGTGACTTGAAGCCCTGAACAGTCTGATCCAGCTTTGCAATTAGTCTTGTCCTGAGCAGAAGTTTGTACTAATTGCCTCCAGAGGTCCCTCCCAATGTCAGTTGCTCTGTGGTTCTTTAAAGGCAGCTAGTAGGAAAACCATAGAAAACACATGGTTGAAAATACAAAGGGGATTTACTCTCACTTTCTTTAACCTGCTTAGTGAGGATATAAAATGATTTATTACATCAAGGAACAGAAAGTGCAGATCATAATAAACCCAGTAAATTATAGGAGAACAAACTAGTAGGGCTGATGAGTCAGATCTCATTGCAGATAAATCTAAGAGAAAAACATTTACAAGCCCTGGCAGCTCCCCCTAGATATCAGATTTAAGGAAGAAGCACAAATGACCTCAGTACTTGTGAAGCCTAGGAAGCAGCTCCCTTAAGTAAGCCTTGACTTTAGTCAGCTAAGGCCCAGGAAAAAAATGTTCCTCAGAAGGTGGAAAGTAGGTGAAATTACCAAATTAGTGTATGTGAGTGTATGTGAAGGGTGACAAAATGGGGAAGACCAAGACCAAGACACAGAATTACGCATGGTGTAAAAAAGGACAAAAAAAGGAAACTAATTTTATAAGCATATTAATGAGCAAGAAAAAAAAAAAAAAGCTGTTATACTATCAAACACAGATGGAAAGAAATTGAAAAATGGTATTAAACCTGCAAAAATATGTAAAATTTTGTTCAGTATTTCATAACTGGAGCTACTAGACTCAGTTAATTCAGTTACTAAACCTAAGAAAGGTCTAAGATGTCAAATTGGAATGACAAAAGTGCTTCTAGAAGAGCATATAGAGAAAGTAGATATTTTTAAATTAGGTGGGTTTAATGAAGTTTAATGTATACTACTTAAGTAACTAGATGAAGCATTCTCGAGTTCTCCTGAAGAACCTGAGATGAAGCAGTTCTCTGTTGTGGAGAACTGAGAAAGTTTCAGATAGCTCAAAAAGAGCTGACTCCGTGCCTGCCTTTATAATGGAGAGGAAGGAAGAGCTGGGCAATTATAGAGCACAAGCATAATTTAAATTTCATTTTAAAAAATGCTGGAACAAATAATCAAATAAAATGAACTGTGAGCACATGCAGAGTAACAGGGAGATAACTAATAGCCAAAATTAATTTATCAAGGAGAAATTGTGTATTACCAGACTAATATCCTTTTGTGAAGGAATAACAGTTCTTAAGAAGAGAATGAGCAAGGAGATGTCATCTGTCTTGACAAATAAATCTTCTGACATTATGTCACATGACATTTTCATAAGAAAGCATAACAAAAAAAAAAACGCAAAAAAGAAACTACAGTACTATTAGATGGATGTGTAATTAGTAGGGAAACTATGCACAGTGTATTGCTCCCTTTCAAGCTGGTGTGTGTTTTGTAGGAATCTGTCTTCGATCTTGTACTATTGCACATTTTTAATAGTGACATGGAGAATGGAATAAGGACTAATGTAGTGAAATTTCCACAAAAATGGGTGGGAGGGAAGGAAGAGCTGTAGAGATAAATCAGCAAACAGGGTGAGAACTCAAAAACTGATAAGGTAAAAAAAAGACCAAACAAAATAGTTCTGTGATGACCTGGGTAAATGCTGATTTTAGGGGAAGAAAATTCCTGGTACAAATACAAGGAGAAACTTGTTTAGAATAGAATCTGGGTTTGTCCTTTATGATCATAGATGTTATTTCTGTGATTGTAAAAAAAAAATCTTGGTCTCATTTTTTTAAAGAAAAGTTTCAAATAATGTAAATAAGATACATTTACAGTACATATTTCATTATGAAGGTAAGTACGTGCAAATTTCATATACATCTTCCAAGATCCCTACCATTGCTTTTTTGTTGCTGGAAAGAGGGAAGAGCTTAAACTTTTGTACTTAGGAAAACATATTTTGCCTCTTTTCAAAACTTAGAAACCTGTATATTCTA
>VZTM01017825.1:225257-241062 GCA_013400555.1 Jacana jacana | reverse complement strand
CCTGTCCTTGAGAAGTAAAAAGCCAACAAGTTGAAGATGATTCCACAAAGAGTCTGTGTGGTGTAGTTACCCAAAACTCTGTGCTTAGTGATACCTTACATTAAACCCTCTCTCATTTCAGATAGAAGATGGTGAAATCTTTGCAAGTATTAATCAGAAGGATGGTATGGTCTGTTTCCATGATAATCCTGAAAAATATAACAATCCAGCTATGCTTCATAACATTGATCAGGAGGTAAATCTTGAAGATACTAACTTCTTTTAGAACTCCTGCTAAAGAAGTCTTTAGTCTGCAATCAGTGCACTGCTGGGAGAAGCCAGTGTGGGTAATTTGCATGTAGAGGCTGAGGACTATAAATGTATTTGACTGTTTCACCGTACCAGTATTTAAAGGCTTTTAGATTGATTGTCTATCACTGTCAATACATTCCCTGTTGTATCTTCTGTATAGATTGAAATGTTTCTGCAGACTGACTGCTTAATGTTGGTGATGGGAAGTTCCTTGAATTGAATGGATTAGAAAGATTGGGTTTGGAGTGTTAGACTTCAAGGGTCGTTCCCAGTGGCTCTGGATAACCTGCCTGTAGGTCGAGGCAGTTGACCCACGTGGGACGCTATCAGTGGCCTTAAAAAGGATTGTTAGGAAGATGTGGATCAAAACAGGGGTCTGGGACTTTTCTTTGGGGGTTGAGGGATGAGAACATTTTGATACGGAGCTTTTGTGATGGCAAAGGTTACTGGTTCTGTAGAGCACAGCTGGGAAATACCTTGAAGATTGCATACAAGCTGGACAAAATAATCAACTTAGTGTATTATTTTTAAGATGCTGAAATGTATAGAGCTTGATGAACGACTGAAAGCCATGGATCAAGAGATCACTGTGAACCCTCAATTTGTGCAGAAGGTAATTGATTTAGTGTCTTGTTAAGAGCATGTCAGAGATCCAGCGCAGTGAGGATGTGTTGCACTGCCTGTCAGTATTTACAGTGTTAATAATTACATGTTATTAGTAATAACATGTGCGTAAACATCATGGTTTAAAACAAAAAGGAAGTGCATGTTGTTTCATATGCACTTTATTTCCCTACCTGTCAACTTCAAAGAACCGCCTGTCTCAAAGGTAGACCTGCAGACCTGTTTTTGAAAACAAATAACTTTCTCTCTTCCAGAGTATGGGCTCTCAAGAAGATGACTCAGGGACCAAACCATCCAGTTATTCCTGAAATTCGTGTTGCTCACCACTCCGCTTTCAAGTAAAAGCTTATGAAAGAATCACGCCTGGAATAGGGCATTGAGGAGTTCCACGAAGAGAGCAAAGAGAGCTGAGCTTTGCTTTTCACCTGGACATTAAGAAAATAAAAGAACACCCTCTCAGTACTGTATAATACCAGAAATACTCTCTGCAAAGAAAAAGGAAATCTCAAAAGAAACATAAAAGTCTGTTGTGGATTTATTTATCTTCAGATTAACATCGTTAATGCATTAAATAATCTACCTTTTGTTTTAAAGGGTTTGAATGTTGCTGTGTTTCTGTAGCAGTCCTTTTTTCTCTTCTGAAAAGAAAACAAAAGTGTTATTCAGGGAAGAATACAAACTAGTGTTGGTTCACTTACAAGATATAATTACTGGTTCATTATTCTGTATTTAAAGTTGGCTCAAAATGCAGACTTATATGTATGGTGGGGGGAGAGGGGTGGATTTTAAGTAAATTCTCTGCATTATAACTTGCATATGCCCAGTGTAGCTGGCTGCTGCCTGTTAAATGAAATAAGAAGTGTGTTCTTCCCAAAAAGATGAGCGTTTTAACGAGTCCTTGTAAGGTAGTTTTGTTAAAAAGCAGAAGTCACTGTAGGGAATCCAGAAGTGACAACTATTTATGATTTTAAATTTCTGGTACAGAGTATCTCCTAATAACATTTGCTCTTAGATCAAACTTAGTAGAGCTAAACAAAAGGATAGCTGAAAGATCTCGGTGTTCTGGAGGATTCTAGCTAGGAAGTTGTTTGCACCAAAATAAATATAAATTTTTATTCCTCTACAGTTGGCACAAAGGTTTTCAACAGGCTTTGGTTCAGCTGTATTCAACACTACTTTTCTGTGGTGGTACCAAGTGAAGGCTATGCTATTTTTTTTTTTCCCAGAGAAAATAATTTTGCATAGAACAGAGAATTCTGTAGAGCCCTCAAAATGCAGGATTTTACTTGGAGATAACATGCTGGAACGCTATCTGGTTTTTAATTCACCGTTTTAAACATGAGAGCTTTGTTGTTGGGTTCTTTCAAGTGCTTCACCCCTTAAATCAATTGGGTCTTTAATTTTGCTGTAGCTCTTGTGTATCTGCAGGTTCTCGGTGTTAAAACACCTTTGAAACACTCCGTGTCGGTGCGAATCTTCTGCTCCCGGGCACAAATAAACCCGTCCCCAGGTCAGGACGCGAGAAGCTCGGCATCCAGGGCTTCCTGCTCAAAACACCTGACCGGGAGCTGCTGCCAGCCTGCCAGCTTTTGGTCAGGAGCCCAAGTGGGAGCCCAGTGTTCCTGGCTCTTGCCATGCAAAGCTTGTTTGCATCCAGCTCACCCGTAGCTGAAAATACTCCCCTTTGTGCTTCCAGTGCTGATATAGAAACTCTTGGGGGTTTCATTTAAAACTGGTGTCTTAATGGTGGCGGAGCCTGTGTGACAGCGGTGTGCTTCCTAGGAGGAGGGAAATGCCCCCAGCCTGCTCTCTAGGTGACGAGTGACGGTTATAAACGTATGAAATAGCAGTTCAGTGTTGAACCCAGCATAGGTCCATAGTGTTAGTAGCTCAACATTTGAGTACTTGTGCTTCCTATTCTAGAGACTTCCGTATTTTAAGGCAACTTTTACACCTGATCTTAAAGCAAAACCTTGGGTTTGTTTTTTTTTTCTCATAACTTGCCTTACCAGTCTTGCAATTAAAGATATTTATGATTTTTAAAGTTGGATTATTTTTTTTTCCCCAAGCTAATCCTGCAGTGATTTCAATGCTGAACGTGCTTATGCCCTTTTCTCTGCTGGTGCTGTGGGAGTGGTCTGTTGGTAGATCAGTAACGAGGTGGGCTCAAGCACGAGCCCAGGTTGTCCAAGCATTTACACCCACGTGCAGTTGTCACAGAAAGGGCTGGACATGACTGACCCCTGGCTGCCACCCAGCCAAAAGTGTGGCTGGCTTCACCACTTGTTGCCAAGGGCTCATTTGCTGGGGATGGCGGGGAGAGAAGGGAGCGAAGGGATGTATGCAGGAGAAGAACCAGAAGTGTCCACGTTGCAGTGGACACGGAGCTTTTATAGCCGTAGTTCTTCTCTGTGAGCCTGGATTTACCTGCCAAGAGCTGCAGGGTGGCTTTCTGGCTGCAGAATTGGAAGCAAACTAAGACATGCAGCTGGCAAAGAGCAGCTATTCTCTTTTTTTAGTTAGTTTTTTTGTTTGGTTGGTTTTTTTTTTTCCTAAAATAGATAAAATAAATCCATGCTCACATCAAAAGAATGGTAGAAATAGCTACGAGATAGTTTCCAATGATAGATTACACTTGCTCTTAATCTGATTTTTTTTTAAGAGGCCAAATGCTTTCAAGGCTAGAGAACTGCTCAAGTTCCTTTTCTCACGTGGAGAGTCGGGCTGTTCAGCTGCTCTCACTGTTGAGAATTCAAAGTCAGGTCCCACCTGTAGAATCAGTAGAGATAAAGCATTCACCAGAAGTGCTTCGGGGAAGAGCTTTTAAGTCATAAGTTTGACAAACACATAGGGTCTGGCGTCTGCGTGTCTTGAGATACTGTTGAAATTAAGTCAGACTTTTAATGAAGTAGCTCCTTCAAGTCTTGGAACTAATTGCATGGGCTGCGGTCAGCTGAGATTCTTTGAGCACACTTGATCTTTCTGGTTTTAATTTGTATTTATTGCAGGGAAGGACTTTTGATCAACTCTAAGAACACTGTGTGCTGTGCTCCTCCAAACTTTGAACAGTCTCAGAGGTCCCGTGGCTGTTCTTCTTCTCAAGTATGGCCACGAGATGTGTTCCTGAGATACCGAGTGCATGCTTTGATATCTAACTCATATTTTCATGCATCTGAATTAGCTCCAAGGTATAAAATGCAGATCTGAAGGTAGCACTAGACTTGCAACTACACTTCTTAGCCACAGGAGGGGTCTCCTGCTCAGTTATGCCTAGCAGATAATAAAATGGTTTGGAGAAGACTTGGTTAGAAGCTGTTGGTGTGCAACCGCCCCTCCTGGTTTTGAGCCCCCATTAGCCACCTCTGTGACCGCTCCTGTAGCACTGCCCTTGTCCCACGTATTTTCGTGTAACTCCAGCTGCCTCTGTCTATACAACTTCCCCTCTGTCTTCTCCAGCACCACCTTTGTATGTGTTGTCACAGGCGATCTGTGTAACCTAGGAAATGTTTTCTGCATGGCCAAACAGGCTGAGGAGGTTAGTCCTGAGAAGTTGTTTAAATGTACTATTGGAAAATAAAGATAACAAATGAGCCGTTCTTCTTAGTTTGTCTTAAATGAGTTAGTAGGTTTTTTCTATTTGGCTTTTCCCTAGTTTTTTTTTTGGGGGGGGTGTCTTGTTCTTGTGGCTTCTCAGGCCATGAGGTTCTGGCTGACTGGTGGGAGACTGTTAGTTGTCTGCTGTGGGTGTCAATGTCCTCTGCTCAGGGGTTCCCCAAGCTCTGCTGGTGACTTCTTGGAGCTCTCCTGAATGCTTTCAAGTAGAAAGAGTTAGTTCCCTTTGTGCAAATGGTGTGTCTCCCTCAGAAAGTGCTGCTTCTGGCTCTTTCTGGGCCCATCCTGCAGCTGGGCTCCAGGATTGGGTGGACTTTGGATCAAACGTTTCTGTTCACATCTGTTTGTTGGATTACAATAATCATTCATCGTCACTGAATTAATCTCTTTCTTTTTTTTCTTCAGAGGTGTAATTCCTGGTCCATGCACGGCTGCCTGGATCGAGGTATATGTTGTAGTGGTGTCAGTGAGAGTTGCTTTTTTCTGTCAGATCCAAGTACCAGTTTCACAATCGATGCTGTTATCTTGAAGACTTTCTGCTTTTGGTCAGATTCAGGTGTTTCAAGCTCTGTAGGGGTCAACTCCCAGGTGAAGGGAGGTGGGGCAGAATCCATTGCGTACATTACTTTGAAGCCTCCAAGGATTTATAGTTGATAAGGAATTTGGTTTATCTTTCCCTTTTACTCTTCAAGAGAAAATCATCTACTAAAACTGAATACCCTAAAGAGAAGCTGAAGTAGTTTAACAGAGGGAAGATGTGTATTGAAGAGCCTGAACCAGGCTCCTTTTAACTCAAGTATTTCAGAGTTCTACCCTGGGATTGAAATAACCACTTTGGAAATGGAGTGGGGAAAGGTAGTACTTCATGGAGGCCTCACTAGTCTTTGCCAACAGTTACTGGGATAAGCAGGTAACCCATGGCTTGTGCGGCTTTTTTCTCACCCGATGGGTGCTGCCACTGCCTGGACTGAGCGTCGTTAGGGGAGAAGTCGGGCTCTGCCTGCGGTGGAGACTCGGGAAGGATAAATGGAGCCCAGGGCAAGGCCCCGGCCGCCGGCGGGCGCTGGGCCCCGGTTCCTCCCAAGGCGCCTGCGCACGGCCCGCCCCGTTCTCTCACGGGGGCGGCCGACAGGCCCGTACCACCCCGTGGGGGGATCGCGGCCCTCTTCGGCTGTAGCGGCACAGAGCTTGCAGGCGACAGTTCGCTCCGTCTCGGTTTCCGAAGGTCGAACGCAATTGTCTTCTCTTTGCGGCGCAACAGAGGGGCAGGGGATCTCCAGGGAAGGAAGGAGGGGTCGACTGGAGCTTCTCGTCTCCCCCCTTCTGTTTTGAGGTAATGGTTCTGCCCAGCCCCTGTGGACAGGGCGGCCGTAGGCCGGGTCAATGCCGCACCCGCGGGGGTGTTGGGATCCTCGGGGAGCGGCGGGAAGGATCGGCTCGGTACCGCGGTACGAACGGTCACCTCCTCCCCCTCTCCTGCTTTCTTTCTCCTCTTCTCGCCTCTCTGTGGCGGCGGAGGAGACGGGTGGGCAGACAGGAAGCTGTGTCCCCTTCTGTCATCCCCCAGCTGGCAGTAGGAATGGTACAGGCCGGTGGGTCATGCTGTGTCAGGAGGCCGCTGACACGGGACGGGCCGGGGCGGGGGAGCCCGGAGCGGCGGTAAGCGGGTCCGGGGAGCCTGGACCGGGCCGGTCTCGGAGGGGGTTGGCCGCGGCCCGGAAGGGTAGGGCCTGAGGTGTAGCTGGGCCTGAAGTGTTCGGGTTCAGGGGCTCTGAGCAGGGCCGGTCTCGACCCCGTTACGGCTTCAGGCCTCTGGGAGCCGGGAAGCTGCGCCGAGTCCGGCAGGCCCTGAGGTGTCCGGCCGTGGAGGTTGGGTCTGTCAGGCCCCAGCCTGCCCCGTAAGACCGGAGGTATTTGGGCACGAGGCGTCCGGCCCGGTCTCATCCCACCCATGTGGGGCCTAGGTTGTCCCGGCTCAGAGTCGGGGACCCAGGCACCGGGAGTGTCAGTCTGCTCTAGTCTCATCCCATCAGAGCACGAAGGGTTCCCCACGTTCAGGTCACCCCGTGGTAGAGTTGCGCTGGTCCTTTAGGCTGAGCGCAAGGCCAGCCGCTTCTGGAGGGATATAGAGCAGGGCTTGCACCAGTTGGGCCAAAGAAATGCTTTAATGTCTGTTGTGCTGATATTGTGTGTTTTCCCACTTGCCCGCAGGAGGCCTGACGCATGTGCTGAGCTCTCACTATGAATGCTATTGTTGCCCTCTGCCATTTTTGTGAGCTCCACGGTCCTCGCACCCTCTTTTGTACTGAGGTTCTACATTCACCGCTTCCCCAAGGCGCAAGCAGTGGGGACATCTCTGGGCAGAATGAGCAGACAGAAGAGGAAGAAGGTGGCATTCAGATGAGCAGTCGGATCCGCTCACACAGCCCGGCAGAAGGTGCCAGCGCCGACTCCAGCAGCCCAGGGCCAAAGAAGTCTGACATGTGTGAGGCAAGTGTGAATATCTGTGTGCGGATATCAGTGACCTCTGGCTTAAATAAAGGCCTCTCAGATTCTCTAATGCAAATTTATTTTAAAAAACGTAAACTGCACTCATTTTGTATGTGACTGCCAGTATCAGAAGATCTCCAAGTATTCATGAGCTGTAGTGATCTGTGGCAGAGAGGACGAAGGAGCTGTTGTTGAGCATATAGACCTTGACAAGGCAGTGTCTTGAGATCTCTGAGTCCTGTGATTTGTGATTTTCTTGTGGCTGAAAAATGCTTTCCTCATTTTTGAAGAACATTTACTTTTAGATTAGGTCTGGTCATCTATTAGNTGTGGCTGAAAAATGCTTTCCTCATTCTTGAAGAACATTTAGGTCTGGTCATCTATTATTAGTAATTTTAACTGGAGTATTGATTAAGAAACATTTGAAAAATGGCTAAAGCAATTAAAGCAGTAGTGAAAAGGGATGTTCTCATGCTTGTCTACTATTAGTACTTGTTCTGAGGTATTTATTATTTACTGTCTTTTAGGTTATGGCCAGTTTTGTTAGGCCAGTTGGTTTCACAGCTGCTGTTTACTGAATTTTACCACTTGTAGAGACAGAGCAAGTTCACAGTCAAATGAAATAGTGGGAAATGAATGTAAGAGCATGTAAAGTATCTTGCACGGAGTTCTATGTGAGGAGCTGGGTTCCCATCCCGATCCTGACTTGTATTTCTTTTAAGTATTTGCGTTCTTGTCTCTGTGGGTAAATGAGATAGATGTCCTTATGTTTTGAAGGGAAAATGTAGAGGCCTTTGTAAACCTTAGATAACTGCATGCTCATTCATGGCTGGATTTGCTTTTCTGTCTTCAGGGTTGCCGCTCTCTTGCAGGAGGACATCCTGGATATGTCAGCCATGACAAAGAAACTTCAATCAAGTACGTCAGTCACCAACACCCAAACCACCCCCAGCTCTTCAGCATCGTGCGCCAGGCCTGCGTTCGCAGTCTGAGCTGCGAGGTAACTGCCGTGGAGTGCAGGGAGTGCTGGTTATGGCCTTAAGCATTGTTTCGAATCCAAGGTAGTGCTTTGCTCATCCGGGCTGCTCTGTGCAGCCTGAAAAAAGGAGGGGATGGAGGTGGAAAAGCAGACAGATAAGTCTGTTCCTTCCAGGATTATTGGGAATTTTTAAGGTTGATCTTTGGTAACAGTGAGGGCTCCTTATTCTCACCTTGTGAGACCAAAAAATGTCCCTTTCTTGTTTTTGCTCCTGTGTGTGTATTGCTATCTCTGTAAGATAAACTGGTTTTGTAAAAATACTGGAATCTGTTGCTTAGTGCCAAGAAATGAGTTTTGTAGACCGTTAACATTCAGCATCTCATAGAAGTGAAGGGTGAACCTTGCAGATTAATGAGTGAGTGTGTCAGGATCAGCAAAATCCCTTGTGGATTCTCAACAGCATCGTAGTCAAATAGAGCTGAATTCTTAAAATCCAGGTAAGTGGAAGGTTTTTAGGATAGTTCTGGAGGTCTGTGTGACCACACATTTTAGATAGTAAGCTAAAAAGGGCTTGTTTTATTCACCAAGTGTGTGTGAAAGAGCGGAAAGCTTTGTTCAGTTTATTATGGTTTCAGCTGGGTGATGTGCTTAACTGCTTTGGTCTGTGTCCCTCCCCTTCAGGTCTGCCCAGGACGCGAAGGGCCTATTTTTTTTGGAGATGAGCAGCATGGTTTTGTGTTCAGTCATACCTTCTTTATCAAAGACAGCCTGGCTCGAGGCTTCCAGCGCTGGTACAGCATCATCACTATCATGATGGACCGGATTTACCTCATCAACTCTTGGCCTTTCTTGTTGGGAAAAATCAGAGGCATCATCGATGAGCTTCAGGGCAAAGCACTTAAGGTACATCAGTGCCCAGCGTCCATTCGACTCAGCGTTAGCAAAGCATTATGATATTTGATTTACAGCTGAGTCAAAAAGCTGATCCAGCTCATTGCTGCCAGGGTGGTCATGAAGGATGACACAAGGGACAAGAGGACGGTGTGTATCTGGGGGTGTGTGGGGGAGAGAAGGAAGAGGGTGCCCCTCGCATTTTAAGCCAATTGTAACTTTTCACAAACTTAACTGCTAGACAATAGCTCTGTTAGAAATTAACTAACATTGTGAAGGACAATGGTTTTGGAGCACAAGTGTTACTTAATGATGATTGTGGTCAGTCTAAGAATAAGATGTCCCTTCCCTCTCTTTTCCCATAATTTACAACATATTTTGGATGATGTGTGTGTGACTCACCCTTCTCACTCTGTATGTTTCTTGGGTTGTTTTTTTTTTTTGACTCAGCTTTTTGTAAGGATTTTGTCTTTTTTTTCAGTCTCTTTTACTGCCCTTCTTGTGTGGTGCAGGTGTTTGAAGCGGAGCAGTACGGGTGCCCTCAGCGCGCCCAGCGGATGAACACGGCCTTCACCCCCTTCCTGCACCAGCGGAACGGCAACGCGGCCCGCTCCTTAACCTCACTGACCAATGATGAAAACCTGTGGGCGTGTTTGCACACTTCCTTTGCTTGGTAATGCCACCTTGGGCTTCTAGCTTCTACAAATCCTTCCAGAAAGAGAATATTGCCGTGCTCTGAAAGGATGGAAATGTGACTTGAGTGTCTGGGTGTTTTTCCCGGAGGTAGTAGTAGGTTGGCCTTTGCTAAGCAATCTCTGAATTGGAAGGAGCTAAGCACAGAAAGGCAGCACTTAGTTGATGCATTTAGGATAGGAAAAAAAATGGTTGTTGCTGTGAAGTAAAACTACTCATGTGGCTGCTAATGGAAACCATGTCTATCGAGGTGGAAAGGCTTTGCACTATTAAAGTAGGGAAGAAAGCCAGAAAAGACCCTCCTGCCCCCAGCTTGTTGAACTGGGACTCACCCATCAAGCACGGTGGTTGTTCACCTGGAATTGCCCGTGTGTTGTGACAGGCAGCGTGGGAGGTGCGGCCGTTTGGCACAGGAGGGTGTCTGTGGCAGTCCAGTTGCTCCAGTGCCTGGTTGCTGATCCAGCTTCCCTGGAAAGGTGCCAGGGAGAGGGTTGCAACACTGACATGTGATTTGGATGGGGGGGATAAGCGCCTTGCACAAAGCAGTTGCAGAATGGTAGGCCTTTCGGTGACTTTGGGTGGCAGCGGCTGTAAGATGCATCGATAGTTACCACGCTGAGGAATGCACAGAAAGGAAACACAGATTGGTTTGTGGCTGGATTTTTTGCCAAGCTCCTGGCACCGAGTTTCTTACTGGGTTTTTGCACCGAGCAAACAGGCTTAATGAACCCTACTTATATTTCTCCCAATGTCTCCAGGCTTTTGAAAGCTTGTGGCAGCCGACTCACAGAGAAGCTTCTGGAGGGAGCACCAACAGAAGACACCCTTGTTCAGATGGAAAAACTTGCAGGTGAGATTGAAGTTTCCAGAGCTGGAAGATCCTCTGAGAATGCTTTGGATGGTAAAAGACCAAGTCCTTTTAGCGGCTTTGTAAGCGCAGCTGTCTCTCATCAACTTAGTGGTAGTTCTGCAGTAGCTGACGCGCTCTCCCATGTGGAGATGACCCTGACAGGAATGTGAAATCAAGGACCTTGGCCTCATGGGCTCTCTGCACGCATATGGTGTTGGTTACTCATGTGGGAGTGTTGCATCATCATGATTATTGTTCTCTCTGGCTGGGTTGGCCCATCCTGTGACTCTCTACAGCCAGAAGAATTTGCAATTACAACATATGGACGTCCTGTTCCTTTTTCTTCAAAATTCCTAAAATCTATGGATCATATATTTTTCTTGCACTGAATTATTTTTTATTAATCCATTTAGACTAGAATCCACCAAATGTGCCTCAAAGCTTTGGTGGTGACCTTTAAAGCAAGAATAGAGAACACATAGCTGGTCAAAAGATGTGACTCCGTGTCCTGTAGAAGATGAAAATTCCTTCTTGACCCTGCAGTGGTTATTGCACACCTGATCTGTGAATCTTTAACACCTCAGGGGTGTCTGTGACACCGGTACTTGCAGTTCTTGCCTTCTGAACCCCACATAGAGCAAAAATCAGTTGGCTGCAGTGTGTGTAGGCACTTCAGAGCAGTTCGCATACCTAGAGAGCAGCAATTTTTATGATCCCTCTACCTGTTTTTTTCCTAGACCTGAAAGAAGAGTCAGAAGGCTGGGATGGTTCTGAGGAAGAAGAGAAGCCTTCTTCCCAGCCAGATGTTGTAGAAGGACAGGAGCTCTCTAAATGTTCACCTGAAACATCTCTGATGCCAGATTGCAACAGCTGGAACGTGGCTCACAGAAGGTTGTCCATCTTTCGCTCTCTCAGGCACATGAGACAGGTAAGAGATGAGCACAGTTACACTGATGCTGAATTCACAGGGTAATAACCTCTTTTCTCCTGATAATGTTTATTAAAAGGGTACTTATTTCCTGCAGTTTGCACTTCTTACCTGGTTCTGTGTTCAACACGGTGCCTACACAGCTGGTCACGTGGTGTTAACTGTGTCTCTGAGGACTCTCCCTTCCTTGGAGGTCATGTGGGCCTCTAGTGATCATCGGTCATGTGCAATGGGATCACATGATTTCTCTCAAATTCTGTACTTTTCCTGAGAGCAGACAGTAATTTAACACAGAGGTTGTGCAGCATCTTCAAAGCCAAGTATTATTTGCTTAAATAACACTTGGCTTTGTTTCAGGGGAAGAACAACCTTACAAACAAACCCAGTGGTTCTATACAGATCTAGCTTTCCTCCAGTGCTTCCCGTTACCTGGATAAGGGGGAAGGTTTGGTGCATCTGACCTACAGTCTCCAGCTTGTTTTCCTGGATGCTCCTGACAAATACCTGCTTTACTGTCTTCAGGCTCCTTTTTGTTCCACTGTTTCCCAATGTATAATGCTTGCAGCTATTGAACTACACCATTGTAGTGCAAGGGTGTGCCTTTGGAGGCTTGTCTAAGGATGTGGTTTCTCCTTCTCTGCCTGAATCGCTGTTGTGAACGGGTGGGAGGTTGGACTAGATGACCTTGAAAGGTCCCTTCCAACCCAAACCAGTCTACGAGTCAATGTGCTTGATATTGAATTGGATTATTGATGAGTTGTGTTGGGAATGTGGGGCTTTGCTGCTGTTTGTTCTTGAAACCATAGTTGGGGCAAATATCGCTTGTGTGACAGTCCGACACCTTTCAAAGAAATCGTGGTGCTCTGGTTCAGAGCTGCTATTCTGTGCACAGACCAGCTAAACTATCATGTTCTTTTCTGCTGTTCAGTTCCAGTCACTGTTTGTAAGAGGGTGATCTGGACATTTCACCAATTTTCATAACCAAAGCGGAACGTTGTTGGGTTGGGTTTTTTTTCATTATTTTTATTATTTTTCAGGTTCTTGGGGCATCAGCATTTCGCATGCTGGCTTGGCATGTTCTAATGGGGAACCAGGTCATCTGGAAAGCTCGAGATATGGATCTTGTCCAGTCTGCTTTTGACGTGCTACGGGTAGAAACTTTTTCCTTTGTTTCCTGGCTGTGTGTTTTTACGTCTATTTCTCAAGTAGTCCAGCCTTCATAGCCACCTGTCTGTGACAGTGCAGGCTTGGGGAGAATGTGGTCTAAATTATGTGGTTTGGAAAGAAAAAACCCAACAAAACAAAACCAACCAACCACCCACCAAACAAAATCCCCTCAACCTTTGCATCTCTTGGTTGTCCTCAGCAACTGCATAGTCTTTCAAGCTGAGAAAGATACTTCTCATCCCCAAAATCAGGAGCGTCTGCTCCAAGCCTTGGCTGACCCTTGAAGTCAGGGGAAAATTGTACTTTACTGGTTCAGCTCTAATGTTTCTCTTGACATGTTTCCCTCCTCCTTCAGACCATGCTGCCTGTTGGTTGTGTGCGCATCATCCCCTACAGTAACCAGTACGAAGAGGCGTATCGGTGTAACTTCCTAGGGCTTAGCCCACATGTCCAAATCCCGTCCCACATACTGTCATCTGGTAAGAGCCTGGTGCAGAACCCTCTCCCTTCCCTGTCATTTTATGTTAAAAGGATGCAAAATTATTATATTTTTAATTAAGTATTGGCAGATCATCTAACAATGCTGCATGAACTGAAACCTCTACCACTTAGAGGGATATTTTTCTTTCCTTATCCCTCTGCTTGTTTGGTAGTTGAATGGTGTGACACTGCTTTAAGCACTGACCACACCATCACTGACAGTCCCAGTTCCTACTGAGGAAAGGTTGATGCTGGGCCAAATATTTTCAGCTGACAGAGCTGTGCTTTCTTGGAGTAAGGTATGTAGCTGGATTTTGGAACCTGGGCTTGTACAGTTCATGTTCTCTTGGGCTGTTGTTGTTCTAGAGTTTGCAGTCCTTGTGGAAGTTCGTGCTGCGACCCGTTCCAGTCTCTACCCAACTCTCTTTGAGGATGAGCAGTCCCTCAACAAATACGAGTTTGTTGTCACCAGCGGCAGCCCCGTTGCAGCAGATCGAGGTGGGGGATGTGAAAGCAGAAAGAACACGTGTCGTTGAGATGAAAAGAACGTTTTGCTCTTTAACTGCTTTTTATGCTTTTCAAGCACTGGCCCTTAAGGAGGTCCGAGTAGAAGCCAGGTCAAAATAAAACAGGGGTACTACTAGTTGAGGTGAGATTTGCCCCAGTCTTTTTAACTGTAGAAGGTTTGCTTTACCTGAGCAGCGTTTTGCTTAGTAATTTTCAGATATGAGAAGCAAATTCTCTAACATGGGCACAGCAGCGATCGTAGGAGACCCATCCTGTAACCCATAATGAACGTTTTCTGTCCTGGAATACCTGTGTGTTTAGTTTAAGTAAGTCTAGCTCATAAGCACCGTGACATTACTCAGCCCCTTGTTCTTCTTGGCAGACAAGTATGGCTGAGACAGGAATGCCAGGGACTTTTTTCTCTTTCCTCTTTTTATTTTTTTTTTGCCTATTTTGTTCAAGGACTTGAACACTTCCACCCAGATGTGATTCGAGTCAGATCCATCCATCTTGTGTTTTCTGGGAAGTCTTAGTTTAGGTGAATTGGCCTCCTTGACTCTCAAAAGACATGACAGACAGCAGATCCTTCCTCCTCTGTCCTCTGAAGACACGGGTGTGATGCAGAGCACGGACTCACTCCCTCTGTGATGTTCTTCCTGTGCTCCAGCAGCTGCTGCAGGTCCCGCAGGTGTAATTACACTAGTCTGCTTGGCATCCAGCCAGCGGCATTTCGAGAAGATTCTGGACAAAAGTAGTCACTGAAAGGTCCTTTCTCCACCACAATATCAAAACTTCCTAGGCTACAGGCTGCTGGGAAGAGAGTCTCCTAGGGAATGCTAAAACCTGGTCCAGGAAAGGAATGCCTTGGGTCAGTTGTTGTTTTTTTAAACAAAGTATCCTGGAACTGCCTTTAGCAAGAGGAACATTAGGTCAAGAGTAAGTGGAGACTTTAAAATTGAGGGGTTATATTTTTTTCTGTGTGTTATCTGTGTTGTACAAAGCATGAAGGTTTTTCATAACTTTGCATTTTTTTTAATGAGCCTTCAATGAGGGACTAGAAACAGCAAAATCTAAACAACTTTGTTTTAAAACTGGGCATGAAGAAAATGAAGGCCCCTGAACCAGTATGCAAGGTCCCAAGATCCATCACAAAATTCCATGTTGCTTCTTGGATCAAATGTTTTTCTAATGGGATGATCTTCAGCTCCTCTTCCATGGACATGAAATCAAGGCAGGCCACTGGAGGGTATATTTTTCCACCTTGTGGGATGGGTAGGTTTCTTCCTGACTCCAGCAAGATTATTATCTGTGAACTAATCAAGCCAAATTCTATATTGAAATAAGCTGTGCTCTTATCAACAGCGTAGCTTTCTGC
This sequence comes from Jacana jacana, assembly GCA_013400555.1. NCBI lineage: Eukaryota > Metazoa > Chordata > Aves > Charadriiformes > Jacanidae > Jacana > Jacana jacana. Next base: position 226,175 of record VZTM01017825.1, on the reverse strand, counting down.
ATCCAGAGGAAGCTGTGGTTATGCACCAGACCAACATACCGGTGAAAAACGTGCAGGGGACTAGTGCTCTTGTAACAGAATAAGAGGTGGAACAAATGTGGATTCTTGTCTGTAATTCCAGGCCCAGGCCACAGAATAAATGAGCTAGTCTTTGCCAACAGTTACTGGGATAAGCAGGTAACCCATAGCTTGTGTGGCTTTTTTCTCACCCTTTTCCCACTTTTTCTGAACAATGCAGTTGGCCCCACAATCTTGAACAAGATCGAAGCTGCCCTGACCAACCAGAACCTTTCCGTAGACGTTGTGGATCAGTGCCTTGTTTGCCTGAAGGAGGAGTGGATGAAGTAAGTACCACTGCGTTGCTTTCAGAGACACAGCTCTGGCACTAATCCCGCAGCGGTTACAGCAGAGTCCAGGGCAGACCTGCAGTCAGGTCACTCTGGCTTTAGTCTTGAGAGAGTAGTTGGCTTTACTGTTGGGAGCTAAGGCTATCGGAGTTTTTCTACTGTAGCCCCAACTCGTCTTGGCTTTCAGCTGTTCTTAACCTTTATCCTTCAGTTCACACACCTGTAGGTTATTGACATGACAATACTTGTCTGTCATATATATGATGAGGATTAAGTATGCAAATACGTATACGCCTGTCAGCGTGCGCTGTGTTCCACTCCAGATAACGTGCCAGACAGATGTCATGATTGCACCTTCAGGTGCTGCATTTCAGAGGTGCAGGGAGCTATAAAGGAAGGCCAGGCAGTCATGCAAAATAATTCACGGAACATTAAGGCTTTGTGCATTTACCCAAAGGCCAGATGGGCACTGGATGTGTCTCCCAGGGAGATTCCCAGTTGTCACAACTCGCTGCTGTTCGACTTTTTGCTAGAATGAAAAAAGAATTATGCACATTGCTACTGAAAATGA
>VZTM01017825.1:155818-221457 GCA_013400555.1 Jacana jacana | reverse complement strand
CGCGGCGGCGGGGCCCGGGGGACCGTCGCGGCCTTGTCCCTGCCCGCTGCCTCACGGCGACTGCTCCCTCAGCCGCCTCCTGAGTCTCCTCCTCACTGCCCGCCGCACCCTCGAGATCTGCCTCTTCGCCTTCTCCAGCCCCCAGCTGGGCTGCGCCGTCCGGCTCCTCCACCGCCGCGGTGTCCGTGTCCGCATCGTCACCGATGCCCAGTACATGGGGCTGCAGGGCTCCCAGATCGGCCTCCTCCGGCTGGCCGGTGAGGCGGCCATCGCAGGCGTGGCATGACCGGGCAGTGGGGTGGCCGTGGCCTGGGTGAGGGCATCGGTCACCACTGAGGAGGTGGTTGTGTCTTTGTAGGGATCCAGGTGCGCCACGACCAGGAGAGCGGTTACATGCACCACAAGTTTGCCATTGTGGACAGGAGGATGGTTATCACGGGCTCCCTCAACTGGACCACCCAAGCCATCCAGAACAACCGGGAGAATGTGCTGGTCATGGAGGATGCTGAGTATGTGAAGCCTTTTCTGGATGAGTTTGAAAGGATTTGGGAAGAGTACAATCCCATCAACTACACATTTTTTGCCAAAGACAATAAGTGATTGAGCTGCCTCACAGGGCTGGTGGAGGACTTCAGAGAGAGCATCTGTGGAGTTTGTTACTATGTATGGGCATTGTTGTGTTATCCGTCTGGGTGTAATTTAGGTCAGCTCCTCCAGAGAATCAAAGCACCTTCTACCCTTAAGTGCCACAGGTCCCTTGCTGTGGGTCATTCCCATGCTAGAGGGAACGACCCAACTGTTTGGTGACTTTTTTTTTGTGAGGATAGCTGTGACAGGGATGCGTTCCTAGAGCTTCAAACCATGGGCAGGCTCCTTACCATGCCCCGGTGCTGTCATAGGCCAATTCAGCCTAAACCACGACAGGAGGTTTGTTCATACGGTGTTGGGAGGGTGTTTCAGTGGACGTTTTCCAACTTGGGATACTGCAGAGTGGAACTGTAACCTAGTGCCTCCTCTACATCAGTGACTCTTCAGGAAGAGTTAGAAAGGCTACAGCAAGTTTTGAGTTTGTGTAGAGAGATTAAGCACCTGAGTTACATTTCTTGTTGGCATTAATTGTTGAAAGTTTGTAAAAGAATTAATTTGTTGGGGAAATAGGAAAGCAGAAATTAGAAGGTTTTGATTGTGTACGTGTTTCATTTGTTTTAAGATCAGCAGAGCTCCAGTGTAAAAGTGAGAGAAGAGATAGGAATGGCAGCTTGTCTTCCAACAAGTGTAGCCAAGTCTGGAAAGAAACCAGAGAAACTCTTCTTTGGGATCAGTCAGTCCCGAGAGCGGACTTGGCTGGAGTGGTAGAAGGAAACCCCAGCTCATTCAGGTGTGGACACTGGCCTGGCCTTAGGGTGACTGACTGTTTGTGGTGGCAGCAGCAGGGTGGGGGACAGCCAGTGAACAACAGTAAGAGGGAGGCACCATCTCTGTCCCTGCCATTCAGGGTGGAACAAAGAATAGCGTCTGCATAAGAACTACTTTATACTGAATATAAAATGCCTCAGAATCTCTCAAAATGAAGAAAGGGCTTAACATTTTGTTGGTAGTTTTGCTCGATACAAAGCTGGGGGTGGGACTCTTAAATGTGGCTGTGATGGGCCTTTTCACAGGAAAGCTCAGCATCAACTCCTGGGTTTTGCACTCCAGGGAGTCCTTGTGAGTTAGATGTTCCAAAGACCCAAATAATTAAAAATTCCTGTAGGTGCTATTTAGGCTACACCGAGCAACAGCACCGGCTTGCAGAGTTGTCGTGTTCTGTTTGAGAAGGTTGGCCTGGGTCTGGGGGGGAAATACTGTTCTCTCTGGTGTAGCAACTATGGAAGATGCTGAGGAAGGTCATTCTCTAGTAAATCCCGTTGGGCAGCGTTAGATTTACGCTCCTTTGAGCACGTTACTGCTATTAAAATGCTGCCTGTTGCGTTTTCTTTGGGAAGCGATGACTATAAAAGCAAACAAGCTCACGTGTTGTTCAGGCTGTGGCCTCTGTGCTGTTCTCTCTGCAACAGTCCCCTTCCTTTGAAAGAAACACCTCGCAAAGGGTGGTGCAAAAATAGTTTATTACGTTATAGTTAATGTAAAGTTAGGTAATTATATTTACAACATACAAACGATCAGCTACATCCATGGGAACCTAGCGTGTCGCACGAGAGGCTGCAAGGAATAAATGCTGTGAGAAAAAGGGATGTTTCTAGTACAGGGAGCAGTTGATGGGGACCAGCAGCTCTTAGAAAAGCGCTGAGACAACCTGGAGTGGGAAGGGAGAAGGGGAGGAGAGGAACTCATGGGTGCTGAGACACAGGAGCCTCCAACACCCATTCCCCTTTGTGGAGGGAAGACACCGTGTGCGAGACGTCATTTCCCAGACTCATCTGTGTGGAAAATGTCCCTAAAAGGAGGCTGCTCACCCTACAGACAGGGCTTGGGGATGGCCGTGCTGCCTCCTCTCCCCACCATCATCAGTCCTGGGTCTGAGCTGCTGGGATTTCCCCGTGGCTGGGAGGCTGCAGCGTCCCTGTGCCACCCGACTGTCATCATCCTGGCTCCACTGTCACTTCTCAGGGGGGAGAGGGGAGGGCTGGCCCTGTGTCCCATTGTCACAGAAGCTGGGAAATGACTCTTGTGTCCTCATTCCTCACCATTCCTTCGGGTCGGTTCCAGAGTACAAGCAGCAGAGTGTGGTGTGTGCGTGGTTTTAATGCAGAGCGAGTCCCCTCCGGTGATGGGTTAAAACTTGTGCTGGGACAGAATTAAGGGAAGAGCCGCCTGTTCTTGGAACAGGGACTGACCATTAGTCCTTGAACAGCCAGTGCCACTTCAGGTACCACCCACAGACTTGCAGAGCTTCCTTCTCTCTCCCCAAAACTTCCTCCTTTCAGAGAAATGATTCTTCCAAAATCTCACGTCATCCAGAACTCCAGGTCCCAGGAGGGTGGACACGGGTCAAAGACTGCCCATTCCCGTCTGCTTTCTGCTTCCCACCACCCTTAGTTTTTTACAACGTGCTTTGCTGTCCCTGGAACAAAGAGTGAATGTTCCTGACAGTCCTGCACACGGGCAGGGGGCGTGAAGGAAACAACTGGAGCCACGCTCATTATTTAGGAGGTCAGGAGTTCAGTTGGTACCGACTCGTCTGGCTCATCGGGTTTTTGGCTGGAAAAATCCCACACCCCCTGGTTTCTCCTCGTGGTCTCAGATAGAGGTGTTGTAACACAGGCATTATTCCCAGCCTGGTGCTCCCTGCTCCTGCCACGGGACCTTGGGAGCCTCTTCTGAGAGTGGTTTGTCCCACAGGATCCCACCCAAGTCCAGCTCCTCGCAAAGATGTTGTGCTGAAAGTCAGGGGTGAAGTTACGCGCTGCGGTGGCCCCCGGCTACCGTGCCAGGGACAAGTAGTCACTGCTGGTCCGTGGCAGGAGAGATTTGCACACTCACTGGTGTTAATGCCACCTTCAAATACAACATTCCTGAGGTCTCTGAAGGGTTAAAAAACCCCCAAACCAACCCAATTTTATAGCACAATGGGGTTACAGTTCTCAAGCAGACTCTTTGGACAGGTATCTTCAAAGCTAAAGGTGTGGGAAAGGTTTGAGAAGATACTTGGAACGCTCAGCAAAGCCAAAGAGAGGAGTTTTATGAGGGCAGAGGGGGTTGGACATACTTGGGGTCACCTCTCCCAGCTCCCCCTGGGACACTGGTGTTCAAACAAGATTTAAAAAGGAAACCCCCAAATCTTGCCACAAAAGAGAGAGAGCCCTCTGCTGATTTCCGAGTAAGGAATACTTACATTGTGTGCTGGGAATAAGGAATACTGTGCAGGTTTTTAATTACTTTGTTCTTAAAGAGAAGACCAACAAAGCTTTTTTTCTTTTGGTTGCTGGGTTGGGTTTCCCTCCACCCCACCCCTCCTTAAATAAATGGAAAAAAAAGAATTCCAGCGGAAGGGCGCGCTCCACCCAGCGTGCGGGTGCTTAAGTGCTCACACCAAACCCAAGGGCCGTGTCCCAACCACGGAAAACCGGGAAGGTCCAAGTTGGAAGAGCAAAACGAAGTGCAGGGCTGGTACAAAAGCCACGACCCAAGTCACAAAGCCAGGGGTGGAGAGGTCTGCAGTCCACCCCACCTCTTGCAGAACTAGAAAAGGGCCTTTTTGTGGCTGGCAAGTCAGCACACAGGTCTAGCTTGGAAGCAGACAGACACCGTTTGCTGCTGTTGTTTTACAGGTGGGCAAAGGAAAGGTCACATTTAGAGAAGGGTTCGCTCCGTTTCCGGGGGAGACGGTGACAACGGGAGGGAATTTTTATGCCAGATAAAAAAAATACTCCTTGGAGCAAATGAGAAGGTGTCTGTGCACCCTGCACCTTCCTTGCTCTTGGCTTTTCCCAGCCCTGGCCTTTCGGTGCTGTCAGCAGTGCAGAACTGTAGGGAACGCAGCCGTTCGCATTCCCCGTGCGACACGGTGTGTATCTGGTGCCTGGAGCGTGGCTGGTGTGGCCGGAGCGGGAAGGAGCGAGAGGATAACCAAGGACCTCTGCGGCCTGACAAAGGCTTTCCAGCTTTTCTTCCCCGTTTTTTCTTTTAAAGCACTGCTCTCTGCAGAAATATTTCAGGGTTTTGACTTTTTAGTGGTGCTGCAGGTTTTTCTTTAATGTAAAGGCAAGTAAAGTGCTGCCTCTGGCTCTGGAGAGGTGCTTAGCTGGGTGCCAGGCGAACCCAAGGCCTGGAGCAGGAGTTCAGGACAGCCGTCCACAGCATCTTCCCTTCTCCTCCTCCTCCTCCTCTTCCTCTTTGTGACCTCCCAGAACACACAGCTGCCACCGCAGGATGTGGAGCACAACATTCCCACTTGGTGAAGCGCTGCCTCAAAGGGTGAGGTTGATCCTGGCGATGCCAAGAGGCCCCTTCTCAGCCCCCAGGGCACCTTTGGGAGAGCAGAGCCTGGTTCTCCACCTTCACCCTCCAAGGAGCCCGGCTGCTCCGACAAGGTACAGTATATAAGACCACCACCACTATGTCCATAAAAGACCCCTTTGCTGAGCAACAAGTACTTTAAACCCACAAAGTTCCGCACTAAGATTAATTATTTGGCTTATTAAGCATTGCTAAACCCCTGACAGTGATGGCCAGTCCCACCCATCCCTCCACACACCGTGTCCCTGCCCTCCAACACATTTTATTTCGGCTATACCTGTAGTTAGCACCAAGGTTTGGTTTTTTTATGTTTTTGGTTTTTTTTTTCCCCAGCAAACTTGCCTGTTTTGCTTTTCTCAGCTATTTGAAGGTCCAGAGAAGCTGGCCACTCTGTATGAAACGAAAGTTCCCCTACAGAAGTCTCTGAGCAGCTGATCCCCGGGGCCTGACGCCGTCAGCAAACAGCAATTTGAAGCCTTTTACAGCTGTTGGAGGGAGCCCACAGAAGGGGCGGGAAGGTGACGTGAGGACTGAGGACGTTTTTCTGGACAATAAGGTAAAAAACAAACTAGAGGAAATAGAGAAGAAAAAACAAAAATCCAGCTTAATTCCTGCTGATGCCAAATTCCCTGGCAGTGCCTCACCCCCCGTGTGCTGCCTCGGGTGAGGAACTGACACAAGCGGCCCAGAAACTATACGCAACCCCTTGTGCAGTGCACGGGCAGGTCTGCAGGGAAGGGGCGAGGGTTGTAGAGGTGTTCCTGGGTGACTGCCACACCCCCCAGCCCCCTTGCTAAACATCAGTATGGTTTTCTAAGTGTATAAATCAGAGTACTCCCCCCGCCAGCTTCCCTTTACAGGGCAATTTGAGCAGAAGCAGAAAGCAGGTCTCTGGACCCTCCCTGTCTGCAGCTCCCCGGGGCCACTGCATTTTTATCACACCTTCTTCAGCCTTCCTGCCCCATCCACCACCAGTGCCACCACCTTTGCCAATGCCTTTCTGCCCAGCCTCACCCCATTGAAAACAAACAAACAAACAAAACCCCAATCTATTTACAAATACTGAGTCCAAAGCCCCCACCTGATCGCTCCCTGTGTGCCCTCCACTTGCCCAGCCATGCTCTATGTTAAGAAATATGGCTCAAAGCAAGAGTGCTGGCAAAGAAATCAAGTGCTCTTACCCGAGAGGCTCAATACCCAGTGCCAGGCAGGTCTCTAAGCTGCAAGAGGGGATTTCTTGGTAGAGCAGAAAACATCCCTCCCTGGGGAGCCTCCTGATGCTCTGCGGCATGAGCCTCTGTCAGAAAGGGTCCACCTTGTGTCCTCCACCCCCACCAACATGCCAGTGCAAATAACAAGGTATGTAACTCCTAGTTCTCATGCTTAAAATAGGGGTTCCTGAGCAAATGCAGAATGTAGAGAAAAAGCAGGATTTGCTCAAGGATCTAAGAAAGGTCAGGGCCCACAGGGGAAGGAGACCAGCGCATGTTCTGCTTGGTTGTCTATAAAGGACCTCAAATAAAGTCTCACCATATGTCTTGAGAGAAGAGAGGAGGAGGAGGGTGGCCTCCTGGAGCCAGTGATGTCTTATAAGGGAAGAGAAATGACAATGACAAGGCCCACATGCCATCCTAATGCTCTGTCCCAAGACCTGTGTCAGATCACAGCTCCCAAAGAGCAGAGGTCGCCATGGAGCTGGAGAGGCAGGGATGAAGTATAAAGGTTGTCCCTGCTTAGAGCTGGGCAGATGACTTTGGATGGGACCAAGCCAGGCACCGGGGCCGGGTGACTGTCTCCTGACACAATCAGACATACACAACATACAAGACACAGTGGATGGAGTCGCTTTCCCACCGAATAGACTGAATTTAGCTGAATCTAGGCCACAGCACTGACATCTCTACTGGTCCTGACATCTACTCCCCTTGGCAGGGGTTGATGTCCCTGCTTTAACTCAGAGACTGCCTTTAACTGCTCAAAGATGCCAGTGAAGCATCACGTTCCCAGCTGCTGTGAGCATGGGGATCCCAACAACACATCCTTCACCCAACTGTGAGGTTACATCAGCGACCCAGACCTCTCACTTCAGTCACATGCAGGCTGCCCGCAGGCAGAGAGAGAGAAACTCTGCACACGAGTGGTGACAAAGGACCCTCTTCTTCCAGAAGTGGACTTGTAAGCACAGCACATGTGCACTTGACCTGGAAAAGGCTGAACTGGGGAAGGGCTACAACCAGGGAGAGCTGCATCTGAATTTCCTCAGCTGAAAGGGAAGCAGGACCCAATGGCATGGCTATAAAAAGCCACTGCTAAGCATTACCAACATAGATGGGCTTTTCATCAGTAGCCTGTGCTTCATCTGGCCATTAGCCAGCTCAGTCTGGTGACAGCACTTATTTCCACATCTCCAGGACAGCGTTAAGGTGCCCATTTCCACTTTGCGGCTCCCCAGTTTGGACTCCCATCATGCAGGTGAGAAGCTGGTATCGAGCGGCTCTGGGTGCACAGACCACATTCCTCCACGGTGGGGTGGGAGGAGGAGGACCAAGGCGGCTGCTGGCAGATGGCTGAAAGCAAACAACGCAAGGAGCAGCACCGAGACTCCATGGAGTGGCTGGTGGGAGAGGTGGTCCAGGTGGTCACAGCTGGGAAGGCTCCAGGGTTCTCCAACGTTCAGATTAAAGAAGGTGCCACAGTGAGCTTGGATTGGGGCTGCACATCACCCATCTTAGAGGGCATATGCTTGCTGATGAGGGAAAAGCCCTTGTATCCAAGTGGTTGAGCATCCTTCCTGCCCTGCTCCTACCTCCAGGACAGATTACAGAGCATCCCCATATGTCCTCTGCTCACGGCACGGTGCTGGCATCTTGGCTGGGGACAAGTGTGGCTTCTACAGGCAGGACCAGATGGCTGCCATGAGTGTCCCAAGGAGGAGTCAAGCTGAGGGCTCGGCCACGGCAAGGCCACAGACGTGGGATGAGAGCCTGATTCACGCCGCAGTTAGATGATGCCATCTCCTGCTGAGAGGCTGGTGGCTGAAACAGAGATGTGCTGCTCCAAGTGGGAGGATGAGGGAGAGCTCTCTGGTACCCGCCGCAGTCCGGCTTGGCAGAATCGGGAATGTCTGTCACCAGCCCCGCAGCACTCACTGCTCCAGCAAGAGTTTGCTCTGAGGGATGTGCTCGTACCGCTGGCATAAGGGACCCCGAATCAGCCATGAACGCACAGAGCTCCCTACTTCAACCACGTGTTATGCACCTGAAAGCCAAGAGGAAGCTTTGCTCCATGTATCTTTAACAGCCCAGCCCCATGTCCTGCCCGTCACTTGGCAAGGGTGGTTGGTGAGGCAGGACCTGGTGTCTCTACAGGTGGGGGCATCTTGGAATGCTCTTGGGATGAAGCCACTGGGGCAGCCCTAGGCTTCTTCTGGGAAGGCAGCCTGTGCTGGGCCAGCCGTCTGCTGCAGCTCCTGCACCTCGCTTCTGGTTTGCATCCGCTTATCGGCCTCACGCTGCTAAATTCTAGGCTTTTTAAATACCAAAGCTACTAGGACTGAGAAGGTCTGAAGCACATACTGGTTTTGAGATCTTTATTTCAGGAAAAGATTAAAGAATTAAAATAGGAGCTGCCCTGCTGACAAGAAGAGTTGAATTCAAGAAGCTGATAAAAAAGGAGCATTATATGCATTGAGCACTGTGCATTTTCAGTCAATATTGGCTCTACTTTCTACTCTACTCTCCTTTGACTAGGAAAAGGGAGTTTCACATGCGCACAGACCCCGGGATACACGGGACTCAATGAGAGGAAGGGAGTAACAGCTTTAAAAAAAAAAAAAAAAAACAACCAACAAACCAAAAACAATAGTGCTGGGCTTGATCTAAGAGAGGCAAGAAAGTGATCTTACAGCTCGGCCCCCAAAACACCGACTCCGACCACCAGCGAGACGGGGAGGCAAAGACACGCCGATGGGGCGGACTCGAGGGTGCGGGTGAGTATCTGCAGCTCCCTACCCATAACCACCCGGGCAGACACTGAAGCTCCAGGGGCTCCGGTGTCGCCTACATTCAGGATACGGCACAGTCACGGGGCAGGAGAATCCTTTCTTGTGTCCTTCTCCAGCGAGATGTCAGTGCTGTACCTCCAAGGCTGCGTACGCCGGCACGGACTCGCGCTCCCCGACGGCTTCCCCCCAGGCTTTCCCCCTCCCTTGTAGGTGCAAGTAATGCAATCGAGATCAACGGTTAGATCAGGCTCCTGGCGTGCTCTGAGCACTGGGTCTCTTGACAGCAGTAAGAGCTAGGTATGGCAGATACCACCCAGGCCCTGCTTGCATACCAATAGGGTTGGTACGACAGAGCTAGCTTATTAACAGGCTACTGAGCCTTAATACTGACACTTAGTGTAATGGTTTACAGTAAAAGAAGGAATCTCCTACAAAGCGCCGAAGAGAGGGGGGAAACCCCCCCACCCCCCCCCCCCCCCAATCCCTTCCTCTCCCTCTCGGAGTCTCTGGAGCGTCTCACAAGCAAGGAAAGGTGTCGGGGAGGGAAGGGGGCGTCAGGGCTGGGGGGGGGGCACCACCACCGCGGCGCGGGGTCCCGTTGGGGGCGTCAAAGACGAACGACAGCAAGGGACAGTCGTAAGGAACGAGAGACAAACGGTGCTGGTGCTGTGCTGCCTCAAGCTGGGAGGTGCGCGTGGTCAAGCGGAGCGGGGAGAACTAGTCTTTCTTCAAGTCCCTGGATTCAAAAAGCTTCAGGCGTTCTTGCACAGTCAGGCCTTCCTTCAGACTCTGGGAGAGACAAAAGACAGGACAGCGTTGGACACGGGCAGGCCGGGGCCAGGACGGGGGACACACACACGCAGAAAGGGTGCGATGCTCGGGCAAAGGAGCGGTGGGCAGCGGGAGAACGGCCTCCTTGGCGGAGAGATTAGTGGGACATGCTAAGAGAGAACACACGGTTATGGAGGGCGGTTACTGGTGAATGGCGCCTAGAGAGAGGGTGAGATTGCAGATGAACTGGGTGACGAACCAGAAGCAGATGAGAGGCAACACCATGCTGCAAGCGGGGTGAGCTCGACTCGGAAAGTGACCTCCCACACCCCCCCCGGAGCCTGCAGTGCAGCGGTGGCATGGGACAATTTCAATGGAGCCCTGGGGCAGGCCAGCTCGGATCTGCTGTGCTGGTCCTCCCCGAGCCACCGACTGACCTCTGGGACGGTCCTGGCTCTGGTCACTGCACAGGATTTGCACCAGCAGCCCTGGAAACTTGCCTTTTTGTTGCCAGCGGTGACAATCCCACCCTTTCTCTAACCCCGGCCCGGGGGCTCTCCCAAGCCAAAGCTGCCTCTACTGCGCAGGGTTAGACAGAGGACTCGCTTCAGGTCTACCAGGATCTGATGCCTGATCCGATTCAGATGCAGCATCCAGATTTCAAGGCACAACACTCAGCTAGCCAACAGAAAATCCCACCCTGGTGGCCCTTGGCATCTGGATTTGTGACTTCTCTTGCCTCCACCATGAAAACAGCAGTATGAGGGGTAGAAACCCAGAAGCAAATTGCTTTCCCCCTGTAAGACAGCTTTAACCTGAAACTAGCCCAAAGAGATGCCCAAGCCTAAAGCCAGCCTCCCCTGCTCCCTGCAGCCCCAAAACTGTGGTGGAAGAGCTTCAGGGGAGTCCAGGACTGGTGAGTTTTCCCTGCTTGGTGCTGCTGAGGGGGCACAGGCTTCTTCCCAGCCAACAGCAAGGCTCAAGGAGCAATGGCTCTGCCCCACCGGGCTGTAAATGGAATTAAGCACAGGAATGGGCTGCCCAGGGAAGTGGTTGAGGCACCGTCCCTGAAGGGATTTAAAGGACGGGTTGACATAGTGCTGAGGGACATGGTTTAGTGATGGGTTTTTATCAGAGTTACCATGTTGATGGTCAGACTAGATGATCTTAACGGTCCCTTCCAACCTAGATAATTCTAGGATTCTAAAAGCTTCCAGCTTGCAGCTACCCCGGGACAGGCAGCACCCCACGGGTAACCCTGCCAATGCCTTGCAAGTTGCAAGGAGTTAATTCTGCCTCTGGAACCCTCTTTCTAGACCTGTACACAAATCCCCTTCTACTCACGGGCAGCCACCTCCCTTTTTCCTTTTCCTTCCCTGATGGCAGTGCCAGGGGCCTGCACAGGCAGCAGGTTAGACCCGGGCTTGGTTCTGTTTAACGTGTGTTTGTCAGGGCAGGGCTCCATGATAAACTCTCCCCGAGGCTCTGCAGATCCCCACGGTTCCTGGATGTCCCTAAATGGTTCTCCTCCCACAGGCCCACAAACACAGAGCAGGGAAATGAAAGCAGGGAAATGGATTGGTTTGAATTTACAAACGCCGGGTGCGCTCTTTTCAAGGGGCAGCGGAGTCTCTTGGGATGCGAATCTCGGAGCGCACGCTTCCTAAAGGAAGTTTACTTTGGGCCTCTTTAAATAGGCAGCAGCCTGTGCATTCCAGTTTGTACATCCCAGTTCTCGCTAGATGGAGGGAGACAGCAGAAACCATTAGACTGTTCTGCCTGATGGTACCAATTCCAGTAAATTCACCCCTCGGGCAGTCTCACTCGCTGATGACGGGAGCCTGATGAAGGGAGACTAATGCAGGATGAAATCTGTGATGAAGGGATCCTCCACCAGACCTCCTGGGGCTCTGCAGCCACCCTACCCTCCCTCTGCAGGTGCTCTAATCTCAGTCTACCATGGGCCAGTAAATTAACTATTTCTGCTCCGGTGACTTGAGATATCTGGGTCATTAGGATCAGCCTGTTTCTCATCCGCTCCCTCCTTCTGCAGGATGAGCTCAGGAGCCTCAGGCCAACGTGTGGGATGGAGGCAGGGTGCCAGGGGACGGAGCAGCGGGGAGGACACTGAGGAGCTGGAGGAAGCCTGGAGAGGAGGAGGTTACTGGGCAAGGAGGACTCTTTTGCTCAGGCACAGATCAACCTAAAGAAGCAGCAATTATGGGTAAAGGAAACACAAGGCAGCTCAGGACAACCCCTCTGCAGCTGAGATGGGGAGGGCCACCATTTTACACGCTACTGGTCTTTGTGGGAAATGCATTTATGGGCATCACTGGCCCACTCCTCCGCTGGGCTAAGAGCAAACCGGCTATTTTTCCTACAAGCCCTGGATGTGGCTGAAGTTTAGTCTGGGGCATGCAGAGTCATTCAAGCATGCACACTCAGTGTCCCGTGCTCCCAACACAGCAAACAGGAAAACGTGCCCCCACCGCGCCCAGATCCTCTGCGTGATGGTTAGCTGTGTTGGCGAGGGCGGGAGGAGCAGGAAGATGAGAAAGCCATATTCCCCAGGGAAGAGCCAGCGAGGCTGCATTTCACAGAGATCTCGGGGACGCTGACTTCTCCGCTTCCTCCTCCCCCGGTAAAATAATTAGCCGTGAATAAACCGGTCAGTCATTAAGAGAAGAAGGGCTCTCGTTTGCCATGGAGGTGTGAGCAGTGCATGCAAAAGTGGGGCGCTCCAGTCGCTTGGTGGGGGCCAGTTTGATTACCTACGTGGCAGGGAACCTGGACTCGGGTTCATTTCAGTTATCCCATGAGACCTGCTCAATAACGGACTGTTGAAGGAAAAAGCAAAATACAAAAAAAAAAGAACAAAACAAACAAACAAAACAAGAAAACAAAACAAGAAGCTCATAAATCCTGAATGCATTGGCGTTCGTGCAGCCCCAGCCCTCCCCAGCCCCGGCAGGGATGTGAGCAGGCAGAGCCCATGCTTGCTCTCCTCGACTCTCCTCCTTCCCCCACCAAGCAGCACGCTCCAGGGACCACAGGAGAAGTGGTCCATGTTGAAGTGGTGAAGGGAAACCCACCACCAGGCCCGGCCCAGCAGGTCTGGGCTGCCCCTGAAATGCACAGAGGTGCCCTCTGTGTATTCTGGGTGCAGAGCAGACACCCCCAAGCTGATGACCTGCCCCTCGCAGAGCTTGGGTGGCAACCATTTCCCCAGCATGGGCACCGAGCTAGAAGCCTTTTGGCTGCTTGGCTTCTTGCTCAGCCCAAGGTCCCAACCACTTCAAGCATCAGCATGAGACACCCGGTCACTGCGGTGACAGGTTTCGTCCATGCTGATCTTCCTTCCAACTGACCCACGTTTAGCGATGGCTTCTCAGCGGCTTTATTTGCCCTTTTTATCCCTGTGGTCCCACAGGAGGAACAGCCAGCGTGTAACCTGATGTAACTCTGGAGTTACATCAAGCAGGAGAGCTTGGCACAGCATCACTGGGCCTGGGGACCAACAGCAAGTACAGAAAAGCCGGAGAAACACAGGGCCATCTGCACCGTGGTAACACAAATAAGCCCAGGACCGAGGCATCACTCAGCCATATAAAGACCAAAACCATCTTGCAGTGCTGAACACTGTGTAAAACCTAGAAGGATGAGCACACTTCCACCTACTGACACCACCTAAATTCCAATGGAAAAACGGGAGAGTCCTCCTGTGAAAGACCAAAGAACAGGGTGAACTTCCTCCTTTCTTAAGCAGGGAGCAGCTTCACGCCCCGACCTCAGCCGGGTGAGGAGTGCCTGTGTCCTGCTGGCTGTGGCAAGGGACAGCGGGTCCCACCTGGCTGCACAGCCAGCCATTTTCACAACCCAAAGCTCACTTTTCTCCCCAGTGCCATCCAGGCTAGCACTAGTGACCGGGAAATCCTCAGTTTCCTTCCCTTATCAATTTCTTCCCACCTGGGACCCCCACTGGAGAGTGACGCTGGGCATTCTCATCACTCGGGGAAGGAGATCTGAGCTCACCTTTGACCTGATATTCCTTAGTTGCCGGCTAACACTGGATCTGTCTTTCTTCAAGAAATCAGGGTTGCTTTTTGATTTCATAATATCTGGGGAGAAGCAAAAGAAACAGCATTAGTGTGGTGCCTGTGGGCTTCCTGCAAGGAGCAGGGCTGGGGCTCTTCTGCCCTCCCAGCCTGGGAAAGTGCCCGGATGAGCCCAACTCAGGCAGCAGAGGGGACTCTTGGGGGTCTTTGCTTCCCTGCACTGTGCGTAGTGTGAGGTTTTTTTTCCCCAATACAAAATGCCAGAAGGCTTTCAAAGCCCACCAGATTCCCAATGGCAGGCCTGGAAGAGGGAACTGCCAAGGGGGGGCAATTCAGGGCTACCTGGTCCCTGCCACCTCCAGTGGGAGTGTCTGCAAGGAGCAGGGAAGCAGCATCAAATGGCAAAAAAGCACCACTCAGACCCATTACTGCCCAAGGGCTTGGACACCAGGAGGCACGTGTTAGCTCAGGGAACCCATGGTTGCTTAGAGCTGCTGGAGGAGGACTGACCATATCCCGATACAGTGGTGTTCACAGGGGATTTCTCTCCCTGAGCTTCTGTGGCTGCTTTCAGCTGCTCTTTCAACCTGCTGATATCACAGTCTGCCTTGGCCTTCACGATGCTCAGCTCCGTATAGATGTCTTTGTACTTGTCGCTGGCGTACTTCTTATCCTGGCAAAGGAACAAGAACAACCCAAGGGAGTCAGACGTACAGCTGGAGCCGAGGGGGCTGCGACCGCGCTGAAGAGGAGCTTGGCGCACGCCGACGGACAGAGAAGCGCTCGGGTCGGGGTAACGCCGGCGTCTCAGCAGTAGGAGACTCGAGACAGGCAGCAAGGCTGCCAGCCCAGCGGGGAGCAGAGAGCGTCCACGCAGCCCCTGCGTTACAGGATCGCTTGTTTGTGGGGGTTCGTTTTAGCCAAGACACGGAATTCCAGCAGAATTCCCAGAAATGGCCTCGGCAAAGAGGCCGCCCGGAGCAAACCAGACCCAGTGCTGGGAAGGCTGGGCAGATCTCTAACAGTGCCCACTTTTGCCATTTCAAATCTGGGTCTGATGTGAAAGGAAATCAGGGGGAAAACACTCAAGGGAATATTTTCCCACAAGGGGGTAAAAGGTGCGAGTCCTGAGCTGGCACAATTGTGGAGTGTTTCACTGATGACACCAAAAAGGCTATTCAGTTCCACTCAGGGGGACAATTAAATACTGTTTCAGATGTGGGGATAAGAGGGCTGAAACCTAAGTGCACACAGAGAGCAGACCACAGCCCGTAAGAGGCTCTTCAGAAATGTCCCTGGGCATTACCCTCAGCGCTGTCTGCAGCTCGTCTTTGAGGGAGCTGATCTCCTGCTTCAGGTACTGGATTTCTGATTCTTTGACCCGCAGCAGGACCTGTGGGGACAAAAGCAGCGAGTGTTCAGACCCGAGCAGGCACAGTGTCATCCCAAGATGCTCCCCCACTGCACCCAGTGACAACTGAGCCAGGGCTGGAGGCTCAGCCCCAGGCCAAATCCACGCCAGCACCGCAAAGCTCTTGGTTCACACAAGCAAATTATTCTTGTAGGACTTTGCCCAAGCTCACACCGCTGATGTGCTCCCTGCACACCCCTTGGATTCTGATAGACCCCACTGCTTTGTGAGGACTGGATCCTGGGTGACAAGCAGGGGGTGGAAAAGGAAGAGTGCTGTGTCTGGCTTGACCAGGTGAGCGATAAAGGAAGATCAGGGCTCCCAAGATCTCCTGGCCCCCTTGACAGCAGGCTGCACGTGCTGACAGCCACGCAGAACTGATGTGTGGAGGGGTGGATGGCTGTGCCATGCTGCACAGGCACTTTTGCCTGCCAACGCTGCCCCTTTGGCGCGGCAGAGCTCACCTCCAGCTCGTAGGCATCCTTGCCCTGCGTGAGAGGCGATCCAGCAGCCTCTCCCCCGCCTTCCCCGGTCAGCAGGGTCCGCAATCGCGTGATCTCCGCAGCCAGGCGGTTATTCAGCTCCTGGGAAGAGGAGGAGAACTGTTGTGGAAAGGGGGAGCGTCATCACAGCTCAGCGCAGAGCCCCACGGGCGGTTCACCTGCCACCCCTTGCCCACACCAGCTGTCCCTGGGCACGGGCAGGGGAACCCCTCACCTGGTTGTGGGCGTTGAGCTCCTGGTTCTCCCGCTGGCACTGGCGGAGGGCCTGCCTCTCAGCCTCCAGCGCCTGCGCCAGGTGGGCGTTCTCCAAACACTTCTGTGAGTACTGCTCCGACAGCACCTCCAGCTCCCGCTGCACCGACTGCAGCTCCTCCCTGGGGAAACACACAGCGGGTAGTGCCCTCCCCGCACACACCCACCCCGTGTCTGCTCTTCCTCCAGCATCCTGGGACAACCCAACAGGCATCTAAGTACTAAGGAGGAGGAGGAGGACTTGCATACTCCCTTTGGGAAAAACCTCAAGCCCCAGGTGAGCCAGCCCTTCCCTCTCCTGGCACAGTGGTGCTTGGGCACCAAAGGGGACAGGAGGTGTTTCTCTAGGAGGTCAAATGGCAGAACTTCCTCAGGTTTCCAAAAATTGAGCTGACATCTGTCAAGTTTGTTCTGGGTACTTGGGAGGAGTGTATTTGCACACCTCCACAACATGTGTAGATGCATCAAGGTTAATAAAGCTGCTTGGCTGTTCTGCTCAGCTCCCACGTGAGGACAGCCTCGCCATGAGAAGCTGAAAACGCCTTCTCACCTGATTAGATCTGGTTGGACAGCCCTCCCGCCGCCGCTGCGGGAAAAGCAGCACCCTGTTGGCACGTTTGCCTCTTCTGGTGACCATAAAGCAGCCAAATTTGAGTAGCGTGGGTACTCTGATCTGAAACCCCAAATATCACAGGCAACCAGGAGCCTCCAATGGGCACAGCTGGGTCAGAACCAAGGGAAGAGATCCCTGTGACAACAGGTCTACCCCTATCTCATCGACAAAATCGATGGGGAGAAAGGTGTCTCCCCTCTGTGTGATCTCCCTGCGAGACCCAGCGACAGATGGAGGATGATGATGGTCTTACAGGTATTGCCTTCGGAGGGCCTCGATGTCGGCGTTGACGCTGCTGATCTGGGAGCGCTGGGACTTCTCCAGCTCTCGCTCCAGCTCCTCTCGGTGCGCGTTCTTCATGGCTTCGATGGCTGTGTGGGACACCACAGCGTTAGCACCCAGCATTGCTCCACCCAAGGATGGGATTTCTGAGTTTTCTTTGTTAGAGGAACAAACCCCAAGTCATCCCAGTGAAACTCCCGCTGTTTTGGGGCTCCTTCAGCCTCTGCCCCCCGGCTGCAAAGCACCAAAGGGGCTTCTGCAAATCCCACTTTCTAACAAACTCCAAAAGATTGTCCGATTCACAGGCTGTTTGCAGGACTGTGGGACTCCTAGTGCAGAGACCCTCTGCTCCAGCACTTTACAGCTCCCTGGGACATTGAAGAATTAATTCAGTGTGGAATCAGCAATAAATTAACCACAGGAATGACTAATGCCGTTCTGAGATGGAATGAAAAACCAATCAGACCCATGTTACAGCCAAGGAGAGGGGCACCAAGCCTGGAGAAGGACCAGGAGATGGGCCTCCATTCAAAACGAATGTCCCACCAGCCTATCTCCATCACCTTGTGATCCCCCCTGCCCTCATCCCACCCCATGTTCTGCTTCTCCACAGCAGAGCAAATGCCATCCCCATGTCCCCATCAACACAGAGCTGTCCCACTGCAGGGGACACTCGAGTGTGTCCCCATACCCGAAATGGTGGCAGCTGTCTCTTCTGCCAGCAGGCGGTCTTTCTCCTCCCGCAGCTTCTCCAGCTCCCGCTGGTGCTGCCGCTGCAGGTCCTCGATCTTCTTCTGGTGTGTCTCCTCCATGGCTGCAAAGCCCCTTTCACATGTTGCCTGCAAAAGGGACGAGGGGAAGGGGTTGGACGGTGTCACAGCGGTGGTGAGCCCGCCAGGAGCAGCACACCACTGGGTAGGTTGGCACCCAAGTTCCATCTTGGGGATCTTCTCCCTCCCCAGCCATGGAAGAGCTGGCCGAGGATGGACCTTGCAAGGTCCTGTGAGCTTGAACGCTGACAGCTCCGGAGAAAGGGAAAGACAACATAAATCTGGGGTCAGACCCAAGTAGGGAATTGGAATTTAACATATATTTATATGTTCAAAACAACAGAGAAAGCCTGCTCTCTTCTGCAGTGCCTGATTTTATGCAGCCACCTCTGGGGTGGAAACCAAATGACTTGTGACAGCAACAGGACCTTAAGTCCCAACTGTGTATGGCTTCAAATGCTGCATGGGCAATTATTTGCTAATTGAATTATTAGGAGTGAGCTTAGGCCAGGTCATGGGATCCATACTCTGGGGACTGAGAAGTCACCAGGCGTGAGATCCCGAATTCCAGCCTGGTCCTGCCTCTGCAGCGGGACACACGCAAATGCCCATTTCCAGTCCAGCCTGGCTGTCCCTGCCAAGCACACTGGGATCCCAGACAGACACACAGCTGCAGGACAGAGGCAGAACAGCAAAGCCCCAGGCTGGCTCGAGCCACAAGCTGGGAAGGGACACGGACCAGGGATGCAGTACACGAGCCCCAGGACAAGCCTGAAGCCAAGCACCGCACCAGGCTTTTCTCCCTCTTGGTGTTACAGACTGCCTTTATTTCCTGATTTCAGTGGATTTCTCCTTGATTCACACTCATGTTTTCCAGGGGAGGTGAGAATTGTCACCTATTGGGATTCCACGGGAAATTGAAAGGGGATGAAGTCACTGCCCCAGTGACAAAGTGCTCATGGCAGTCTAACACCCGCTGACCGTCAGCATCACTTTATGCCTAATGCTGTGTAACCTCTGCCACTGTCACTCCCAGTTTTCAGCTCCGGTGCTCCCCTTTGAGTTTGAATCCTCAGGCATTTTTCATTTTCTCAGCCTTCTCTGGTTTTTCAAACCCCTAACTCGGTGCCAGAGCCTGCCTGGGCTTGGCTAACTACGGAGGGATGCACGAAGCAGCCTTGCAGGATTCTTCACTACCCCTCGACTGCTGAAGGAGCCCGGTGAAGGCTCCTCCATCCACCTGGCTGTAGATTGGGTATTTCCTGTATTGTAAATGCATTGCTGTAAATTCAGGACACCCTGAACGTGTACAACCCAGCACCTCACTGGTGTCACATTCTCCATCAGCTTCAGAAGAGAAGAACTGACTGAGAGCATTTTAACCCGTAAATGGGACAGGTTTGCAATCACCTGCTTACTTTTCTAACCAAGGGCAGCTTCTATTTTGCTGTCTGTCCCTCTGCTTCCTCCAGAGGTGCAGACCTAGCCCGGTTTGCCCTGCTCTCCTCCTGAACCTCTCTGCCCAGAAGATACCGCTTGGCTTCCCACCAGGCACACTGCAAAGCTGCAAACAGAGGTGGGAGATCAGGTTCGTTGCCTGCTGTTATTTTGCAGCCTCTATTTTGTTACTGGCCTTCTTGCTTCTTCCAAAGGGAAAACGTCCCCTGGTAGAACTGACCCCATTCGGTGCCTGGCTCGCAGGACAAGGTGTCACCCTTGTATCCTGCTGACCTCAGCTGGGGGTTCAAGAAGGTTTTTTCCTTCCTAAGAGTTAAGACGGAGGAGGTAGCGTTCAGTGAACACCACCACTTCCCTCCTGTCTCTGCTGGACACCTGATTCACCCTTAATGGGATGCAGCAGAGCTACTATTCAAGGCCAGGTTGGATGGGGCTTTGAGGGAGGAGGTGTCCCTGCCCACAGCACGGGGGAGGCTAAAATCAGCTTTTGGCTAGAGTTGAGCCATGCTTTATCCCCAGCCCAGACGTGGGCTGAAGATCTCATGGCTGGAAGCGAGCTCACCCACGGTTTTACCAATTCTAAAGACTGACTGCTCCAGGAAAGCCTCTGCATGCAGCCCACACCGCTGCCCAGAGTCCTCTACTGCCCTAAACCCACTGCCTAACTGGAAATGCTCTCCTATCAAAAGCAAAACACCAAAGGCAAGAGGGTTTTTTGGACGCTGTACCATCTCAGGCTGGTTTCACAGCCAGTCCTGACTGGTGGAGCAGTCTGAACAGGCACTTCTTTGCCACTGCAATGGTTTTTCTGCTCCTAGCCTGGGTTTCCCATAACTGTGCACTGTTTGTTGTGTAAAGAATCGCTGGTGGCCAACACCAGGGTGGTTCTCCTTGCAGCCTGGTGCAGAGGAGCTTTGCTTTCCTACCAAATTTGGCATCTCTTTGCAGCTACTTTCTTTCCCCAGGAACAGACATTTGAAGAGGTTTCCATTTCCTCTTACGCTTTTGAGAGCCGCAGAGACATACTGGAGATTAGATCAGACTGGAAAAGACGGAGTTGAGGAATGTTTTTAAAGGGAAGTCACAAACAGAACTTACATCCTCAGGTGTGAGGATAAACTCCACAGTCGTCGTATTGAAGGATAATGTGAAGTTATTGAGCTACTTTGAAACCCTTCCTCCCTCTACAGGCAGAGACCACCTCCAGTAACCAACCCTCCCACCAAGCCCAAGGCCTCAGCAATGCATTTAGAATACCCCAGCATGGAGAAAAGGGAAATGCCATGCTTTACAGAGGCCTTTCTATCCCTCTAGGGCTTGCTTCGGTGTGCTGGCTCTTTGGGGGGACACCCTGGGTTCAGCAAGCAAACCCCAGGACTGAATGGGTCCTGCACACTCAGCGGTGGAAAGCATAAAGCCTTAAACGTAGCAACACCTTTAAGTTTTCAAAGTCTTTCTGGTATTTTTCCCTCAAGGTGGAAGCGTTCCCCTCCAGATGCTTGTTCTCCAGCTCATCCCTCATGACGTTCATCTGGGCCTCCAGCTCCTGGATGCGCTCCCTTAGGCCGTGCATGGAGTCCGGGTCACTGCTGGGGCCCTGCCCAGTGTCACCCATCTCACTGGCTGCCCAGGCGTCCCCACCACCTGGACCCGCCGCGGAGGACACCTCTGGGTGCTGCGTCTGGTACTCATCCAGGGTCTCCTGCAGGCGCTGCAGGTTCTGGCTGTAGTGCTCCTGCAACGCCTGCAGCTCCTCGCTGTGGATGACCTGCAGCTCCTTGATCTTGGCCTGGAACTTGTCCTCCAGCATTTGCATCTGCTCCAGGTGATACCGCTCCATGTTCTGCTTGTCACGGACAATGGCATCCAGCTGATTGAGGCCCTCTGTCCTCTCGGCCTTCAGAGCATCCTCTGTCCTGTTCAGCTGCTCTATCACGTTTCGAATCTCCTCCTCATACCGTCCCTGCAACTCACTCAAGCTCTTGCTGTGCCTTTGCTCTTCTTCCTCCAAGAGCCTTCGCTGGCTGTCGAGCTGGGACACCTTTGCTTTGAGGTCAGCGTTCTCCCGTTCGAGCACGGCGATCACCTCGCCGTACTCCCCCTGCTGCTTTCTGAGCAAGTCCTCGTACTCGTCCCGAAGGAGAGAGACCGTCTTCACGCGCTCCTGGCACAGCGCGTCCATGCTCTGCAAGGACTCTTTGTAGGACTTCAGCTCTCTCTCGTACCCCAGTCGGACCCTGCAAGCGGCGTAACAAACCTGAGCCTGAACAATCGCATCTTGGACCAGCAAAGAGGAATACCGTTCCAGGTCTCTCATACACGGATGATATGAATGACCCTGAGAGATCTTCAGGAGCTTCTGACAGTCTCTCGTTGCCTCCTCAGGAGGCAGAGAGAGTAAGGCAACGGATATTTCTCTCAGAACGTTTGATTTGTCCTTTAGTTGTTGGGCAAGATCCTCCTGGATGGAAACAAGAGCTTCACTGCTACAGCCCGGCAGGCTGCCAGTCTCCTCTGCCTTGCTCAGGTCCTGACACGGCACCATTTGCAGACAGCTCCCGTCCCAGGAGACTTGGGATCTTTCTGAAGCGTCTGTTTGAATTTCAAGAGCTTCAGAAATCTGGTGCATAACTCTGTCAAAATCAGGAGTCCTGTACGCTTTAATGATCTCCTCCAACATGCATTTATGCTGCTGGAGAGCTGTTTTGGTGTTGTGGAGGTCTTCTTCGATTGTTTTTAACCTCTGATGAAAAGATTCTCTCATTTTCTGTGCGACAAACCCAAGTTCTGCCTTGATCAACGTCGCGTCTGCTACAGAACTGAGAAAACATGGAGAAAAGCCCAAACCTGTTGTTTCTGTTTTGCCCTCAGCTTCTCCTCCTCTGGTGCTCAAGTGCACTCTCAGCTCCTCCACCTGGCTCCAGAACTCCCCTTCCAGCAGCAGCTTCTTAGATAGGACGTTGGCCAAGTCGACTGCTGTGTGAGAAGCATTTGCCGGCTCCAACAAAACCACCTCAGCCGTTCCCTGGATCTCTCTCAGAAGCTGAGCTATCTCAGAGCTTGCATTTTTCAAAGACTCTGCTATTTGGCTGATGAGAGAGGCCTCAAATGCCACTCTTTCAGAAAGCCATCTCAGCTGGCTGGCGTCAAACATTTCCGCCTGCTGCTCCTTGGAGGCGTGCTCCTCTCCTTCTAAAAAACCTCCTTCAGGAGCGGGGCTTTCTGCAATAAGGCTTTCACTCTGCTGACATTGTGATGGGACTGGCGCCCCTCTCAAGGCTTGGATTGCACTTGATAAGGTCGTTTCCATGCTGGAGAGAGTAACAAGGAACAAATCACCCTCTTTTTCCTTGTCTGACCCGGGCAAAGATCTTAGTTGCTCCCTGCACTTCTCCAAGCAAGTCAGTGCTTGATCATTTTTCATTTGGAAACCTCCCAGCTCGCTAACGTGATTTTCTATGAGCTTGAACTTTTCCTGCCTCTCGCTCTCCAGCTGTGAGATCAAAGCACTGACTTGGGATAAGCTGGTCTGAAGTTGTTCCCGCAGCTGAGACTCCGTGCTGGCCCACTGATGGTGGAGGGCAATGAGAGTCTCCTGGTTGTGGCCGTGCTGGCTTTCCAGCTTCATCGTCACGTCTTTGAGTTTTTCCTCCGTGATATAAAGTTTGGTTTCCAGGGAATGGATGATGGAGAGATAGGTCTCCGAGTCGCTTGTCCCTGATGATGGGCAAGCAAGAGCTGGCTCTGATGACATGCTCTCTTCAGACAGTGATCTGTCCTGGCTCGTGTCTGAAGAGGTACTGCTTGTCCAGTTTTTCTCTGATCCATCTGGATGAATGTATTTTTGGCACTGGATGCTCGAGAAACGGATTCTTTGCCTCTTGGCCCCCATGATTCCTACATCAGGCTTTGCTAAGGCTTTCTGAACTAACTCTTGGTCCTGGAGCTCCATAGCTTTGGATGGGGAGCCAAATTCCTCTGCTTGCCTCTGGCTGGTCTCAAGAACCTCTTCCTCCCCCTCCTCCTCCTCCTTCAGTGCATAAGTCAGAGGTGGGAGGACATCCTGAGTTTGCAGAGCCTGCCCCAGCTGGGATGGATGACTTTCATCAGCCTCAAGACTGGGGACAAGGTCTTCCACCTCCTCAGCACATGGACCTGTGCCTACACAAGATAATTTCTTTAAAGCCTCCTCCTTGGCCTTTAGCTTTACTTTAGTTTCCTCTAAACTGCTGTCTAAAGCAACCATTTTAACCAAAGCCTCACTAAGATCTTGGTCTTTCTTCTCCACAATTCTCAAATGCATTTCCTTAACGTGTCTCAGCTCTTCTTCTTTTTCTTTCAGCACTTTCTGCACACCCTGGAACTGATCTGACACCTCCTCGAACGACTGCTCCAGGTTGTGGTAGTTGGTCTCTTCCATCTTCAACTTTGCCTGCAGCTTTGCAACTTCGTTATCCGACTCAGCAACCTGATTCATCAGCTCATGGAACCGACATTTGATCTGATCTCTTTCTCTTTCCAGCTCCTTGATGTGCTCTGCGAGTTTCTGGATGCTGGCCTCCTTCATCACCAGTTGCTCCTCCAGCTGGTGGACAAGCTCGCTGCCTTCAAACTTTGCACTCAGCTTCTCCTTCTGCAGAATCTCCATTTGCTGCTCAGTATTTTGCAGCTGGTTCTCGTACTCATTGGCCTTATCCTCCACCTCCTTCAGACTCCGTATTAAAACCTGCTTTTCCCTCTCGCAGCTCTCCAGCAAAGCCTCGTAATTCTTCTGCAGCTTCTCCTCCATGAGGATCCGTGTCTGCTCGCTTGAGTTCAGCTGCCTGCTCAGGTCTGCGATCCTGTCTTGGAGCCGCTGCACCTCCTTCTGATGGTCCCTCTGCAAAGCCTGCTGCATCTCCAGGTCCCGCAGCTCCTGGGTCTTCTCCAGGAGAAGAGCCTCCGCGCTCTTCAGCTTCTGCTCGCTGGCCTTCAGCTGGGAGCTGAGGGCAGCCTCGCTGTGCTGCCACTCCTCCAGCTGCTCTTTGGCTTTCTCTTTTTCGCTCCTCAGGTCGCTCTTGAGCTTGGCTAGGGTCTGCTCCTTGATGGAGAGCTCGGCCGCCGCGTTACTGAGCCTCGCCTGCAGGCTCTGAATCTCGGCTTCGTGGTGCCGGATCACGTCCTTGGCCTCGGCGTAGCTGCGCTTCAGCGACTGAATCTGCTGATTGATCAGCTCTTGACGCTGGCATTGGGCTTCCAGCTCACTTTGGAGATCCTGGTTGACTTTGTGGAGCCTCTGCCAGGCACCTGATGGCGAGGCGGCCACCTCGGTCTTAAAAAAATTGATTAAATACTAGATTAGTAACACTCTTGGCACTCCCTTCTGAGTGTCACACCTCTGGCCAGGCAGGCCATGGAAAAGCTCCTCGCAGCGATTTGGCTGCTACCCACATGCTCCAATTGGGATGATTCGTTCTTGGCACAATTTTTTTTTGGTTTGTTTTAACCAACTTTTTTATTATTATTTTATTTATTTTTGGTTGGTTGGTTTGTTTTTTGAATGAGCGACAACTGCTTTCCAGTAACAGAAAACACGGACCACAACATCAAAACAGCTGTACAGTAACAGGCTAAAAGGAAAAAAAAACCAAAACAAAACAAAACCAAAATCAAATAGAACCAAAAAACAATGGAAAAGAAACACCAGCAGTAAAACAGAGACGGACAGAGGAGAGAAAAAGGGGAAGGGTGAGAGGGAGGGGGGATGTGGAGAAGGAAGGAACTGCTTTTTTAGCGTCTGTTCTCCTTTTTTTTGTTTGTTTGGTTTTTGATGTGTGTGAAACAAAAAGTGCACAGTTGAGGTAACACAGTCCTACCGCCCAAAAGCAACAACAGAAAGTGAGGTGACAGCAAAATGACATCACATCCCAGCCCAACGCAGGGAGACGGGAGAGCCGGCGATGTCATTTCTGTGGCTGCCAAACGGGACACAGAGGCTGCTCGTGGCATTAAAGAGATGTTGTTACGCTAAAGCTTAAGACTGGGGAGGATCCAATCACCTGGAAAAACAACAAAACAAAACCAAAAAACCACCCAGAAAACCCCAACGAAGGACAAAATAAAAAGCTCGACAAGTGAAGGGAGGGAAAAGGTGTGATGAGAATGAGTGTAAAATAAAAGAAACCAACCTTTGTGAGATTCAAACCAAAGCAATGTAGCATGCAAAGAGAAAACTCACAGAGAGAGTCATGCAAAAGGCGACAGATATTATGCATCTTGAAAAAAAATATACACAGACAGGAAGAGGCAGAGAAGCACAGCGTTAAGCCTAGGAATTTGGCCTGCCTTGCTGTACTCTGGTTGCTGATAAGGAAAGCCCACAGATGTGACACTCAGTTATGTTAAGTTAAATTTCATGCTTTTACACCAAAAAAAACATGCAAGAACATCCGCCCAGCACAGGTTAGTAAGTGACCCCCTCCCTCCCGCCCTGACCGGAGCCGGGGAGTATCTCCAGTCGGTTTGCGAGGAGCAGGAGCCCCCACAGTCTCTCCCAGTAGGGTTCAAAGTTGGGGTGCCCTGTCCCGAGGAAGCTCAGAGCGAGAGAGGGGTTACAGGAGGCTGGAGAGGCTTCGGTGCAGGGCACATGCATGGGGGTGGGTGTCGCAGTGGCTGCCTGGAGAAACTTGCAGCCTCTTTTATGTTGGGGCAGCGTCTGGGAGTCTGTATGCGGCTGGTCGTGCTGCCAAGGAGGGGTTGGTGGCCCCCAGGCAGCTCAGGAGGGATGGGCTGGCAGCAGTCAGGCTCTTCCACTGTCCCTCCCCACAGACAATGTAGGAACCCCTCCAAAATCAGGCACGATGGAGGTGGAGGGCACATGAAATTCAGATGGTCCACCAAAAAAACCCATAATACCCTCCCCAGCGATTCCACTCCTTCCACCCCAGCGGGGTTTGGTGGGGTTACTCTCTTCTGCAGCAGGACTTTAATCCTTCTGCTCCCAGGGAAACAGAGGGAAATCCCCAGAACAATTAGACTGGAGCAAGGAAAAGCCTCTTCCAAAAATCCTCTCCAGCCTCTAGGTCAAAGTTTGGGTCACTTCTCACTGCAGCCATGATTTGCTCAGCCCCTCCGCAGACTTCCCCTCTTGCCCCTACTCCTCATACCGAGGTCCTACAGCCAACTTCAACATAGCTATGGATTCAGCATCCAGTTTTTAGCCCTATTCCCTGACCTTTCTGGGCTCCAGGAAAAGATGCCTTTGCCCCAGGGAGGTGGGAATTTATTACTCTTCCAACACAGCCA
The DNA here is from genome assembly GCA_013400555.1 of Jacana jacana. Taxonomy (NCBI): domain Eukaryota; kingdom Metazoa; phylum Chordata; class Aves; order Charadriiformes; family Jacanidae; genus Jacana; species Jacana jacana. The sequence goes on along the minus strand of VZTM01017825.1, from coordinate 195,096 downwards.
AGTGACAATGGAACTCCTCTGAGCAAGCACTGTCAGCTCAGAGACTCCAGAAATAAATGCATTGGTAACTCCTCCAAGGAGGCCACTGGCAAGGAAGGTAAGATGCCCCCCTGCCTGGGCTGGCCCCACTGCCTGTGCCACTCCTTCAGGGGAAATTCCTGCCGTGAGAAGTAAGGAAGCAAAGTTCAGCATCGACACCGGGTTTGTTGCCACAGGAGCGTAGCATGTGGCCACACTCGGCCACTTTGATCCACGGCCAGTCTGGCCAAGCAGATTTGAGCAGGTCAAAATGCCGCCTCTGCACAAAACAGACCCATGAGAGCAGCCAGAAGGTGCCCTGCAGGGGTTACGGCTCCTCCAGGCATGGATGCTCCCAAAGGAAGGGCTGGAAAAAGTCCACTTTGGAGAAGGGGAGGAAAGACTTCACAAGGGACTCTCCTGCCTCTTTTGCCAGAACTTCCAAAACACACTTCTAGGCTTTGCTGAGGAAACACAGCTTGCAACAGAAGAAACCACTACAGTGATCCAAGACAACAGGTTTTCCTGGTGCAAACCCCTCTCTGGCTGTGGGGAACCAGGGAACGGGCCCAGGATACAACTCCTGTGTGTGCTGTGTTTGGCCAAGTCACCGCCTCACAAACTCCCCAGCCTGGAGCAACTGCTGGGCTGGAAGAGGCTTAGAAAGCCGGCCTGAGGGGAATACATGGGGAACAGAAAGGGGGAACCAGCTGCTGCACAGGCAAACACAGTATAGGATGGATCAGAGGTGGACTTTGCTGAGGTCCCACCCGCCTACCATGGCTGTGTGTTGTTTTCCTTCGGGGACGCCAGCAGGTAAATGCACTGCATCCCAAATGAGAGGGTTTGTTAAGCAGGGGATTCTGGTAAGGCTACAGAATCAGCAATACTTGCAAGAAGGTCAAATCTCTTGGAGCCTGCTTGGTGGTGCACATCTCTGCGTCAACCAAGATGCCCCCCAAAGACACTCTGGACTGAGGCCCACCAGGGTCCCCCCTCTGGCGCAGAGGAAGACGGATTTCTCTCTCCTCCCCGCTCTCCTACCTGCAACACGTAGCCCTCCCTGGCGCTCTGCTCCCGGCCCAGAGCCACTTTCAGCTGGTCCTGCAGGTGCCGGTTCTGCTCCAGGAGCTCCAGGGCCTCCTTCTGCTTCTGCTCCAGCTGGAGGGACACGAACAGAGACAGTGTCCAGCGAGTGGGCAGGGGGTTGGCCATAAAAAGGGAGGGGCTGAGAGGGGACGCAGAGCAGAACGAACGGGCTTTTGATGGCACCGCTGCTGTGCTCTGCCCTGGGATCTGGGTTTCATTTTGCCAGGGAAAGTTCCTCCCCCTGAAAGAACTAAGTTGGGCATTAGTTTAATTCCTAAAGCTCGCTGCAGCCAAGGATGAACAGCACCAGCTCGTGCCAGGCATGACCCAGGCAAATCCCAGCCCGGTTCAGATCGGTGATACTCCTGGGTACTCCACGCCTGCACCCTTTTCATGCCTGCTAATACACCTTAATCCCAACTAACAACAACCTCTGTTATCCCAGGTGTGGACCTCTTCCAAATGAGCTGAGTCGCCTCTTTTCTTTACCTAAAACTGTATGATTGATTGACGTAGGCTCCACAGAAAGGGAACCTTTGTGGTGTCTGCTACCACTCAAGTGTTTAGAGTTGTGTAGCCATCACTGCAGACATAAATCTCTACAGCTGCAGAGGCGCCCAGAACGCTGAGCCTGAATTTAGAGTGTTGTTGATACAGATCAATTGCACCCTTCTCATCAGAGGCAGGCTGGCTAACAACCACCAGGAGTGGCGGCTGTATTGGCTGGGAGAGGGCAAGGAAGTACCACCTTTGGGAACAGACACAGATCTGTGCCCTGCCAGCTCCCCAGGGGACCCCACAGCATCCCCACTCGCTGCTATTACACAGTTGGAATAAAAGCAGCTTTTTTAAGCCTTGCTTCAGGCTTCCTACAGTTCCAGCAAGTGGCCTGAAGGCCATTTTGGCAGGCAGGCTGCACCCCACGCACCCCGCTTTACCTCCTTCTCCAGCAGCGTGGTCAAGTGCTGCTTCGTCAGCCCCTCATCCTGGTCCTCGGTGTGGGCCAGGTGCAGGGGTGCGATGGGGATCTGCTTCTCCTCCCGCAACGGGGTGGTCTCCACCTGGTGCCAGCGCTGCTCGATCTCCACGTGGACGTTCTGCGGTTTGATGTCCGCCGGGACGGGCAGGATCCGATCCACCTCCATCCTTAGCGCTTCCTCTGACCCTGCCCCGTCCACAGCATCGATCATCTCAAAGCGCTTGCGCCGCTCTTCCCGCCGACGGGCACGCTCCCGCTCCAGTTCTCCCGGGTCGGCGTCGGTGGCACCAGTGTCCCTGGGGAAGGCAGCGGAGCCACCCTTGGAGGAGTCTGCAGCGTTGGCACGCTCCTGCGCCAGGGCTTGCTGGATGGGGCGAAACTCAGCCCAGTCAAAGGTCTTGGACCGGCCTTCTCGCCGGCGCTCCCGGGCACGGCTCCGCTTCTGCTCCGGGTCCAGCTCAGCTTGCTCCGCATCCGGCTTCTCGCTTGGCTTTGGACCAGTCTCGAAGGAAGAGCTTGTTTTGCTTTTCTCTTCCGGCAGGGAGCTGTGAGGACAGAGAGAGGGTGAAGGAAAGCGTCAGTGGGTGCTGGAGATGGCCAGGCACTCCCACGCATGCCTTGAAGAGCTGGGTGGAAAAGGGCTGCTGGAAGCCCAAGCCAATGCCACGTGGGTGCCCCGCTGCCCCTCTGTCTCCTGTCACCTCTCAGGCGCAGGAGCCGAGAAGGGGTGGCGCTGGTGTGCAAAGCCTTGGTGCAAGTGGCCCCCAGGCCCCCGCAGAGTGGCCGATCCTGACCTCGCTCCTCCCTGGGGCCAGCGACCGTGACCCAACAGCAGCCCATGGCCGAGGCAGCGACCCCAAACCGTCCTGCTGGACAGGAAAGAGGCCTCAAAAGCTCCTTCAGTGCCCGCAGGCCGGCTCGCCGCCCGCCTCCCCAGCTGCAGGGCTCCATGCACACCCGCCGGTCCAGGCGGCCATAGTCACGTGCTTGCAGGGAGGATGTCACCAGTCCCACCAAAGTCAGTCTGGCTCCAGAGCTGCTGGGCAGAGAAGCACAGAGCAGCTCCCAGAGGTCCTGGGTTAAGGGGAGGGAAGGTTTTCCTCGTGCTTGCCGAAGTCAAGGGATTAATGGGTCGAAAACTTCTCTGTGCCACTATCTGCACTGAAGGCACAGAGCTCCCTGGAGGAAACCAGTCCTGTGGGCAGCCACCCCGGCACAGGGGCTGCACGCTGTACGTGCAGGTGTTGGGGCAGCAAGGAGAGCAAGAGTTATTCAACAGACCACGGATGTCACCGAAAACGTCCATTTCTCAAGCAAGGAATGAGTTTTAGTGCCGAGTTAGAGGGTGGTGGGTTGAGAGGGGAGACATACTCGTCAAGCAGGGTAAGTTAACAGGGGAAGGCAACACCGTTTCTAACCTACTAATCCGTAAGGTAGCTATTAGCTTGTTAAATGTAGACATGCCAGCTGTGTAACATGCAGATCAAAATTAAAAAAGGAAATAGCAGTATGCTAATTTGGCAGAGGAAGCCCGTGCCCAGGGACTGGCAGGCATTTGCTGAACCCTCTTTGCTATCAGGAGCCCCTGAGATGCCTCCTGAGGTGCAGCCCTGATGCTCAGCCTGACTCCTGGCTCTCCCCCTTCTAGCACAACCACAGCATCCCCCGCTCCCTGGGCTCCAGCCTCCAGCGCAGCCTCCACAAGCTTTCTAGAAAGGAGAAGTGTGAAGAGCTGGGAAAGCAACTCCAGGCCCTTCGCTGCAGGCACATCACCACCAACAGGGACCCCTGGACAACATGCATCCCAAGTGCTGGGACTGGGAGGGAGCAGCAGCAGCACGGCTTCTCCTCCCACCTTGGAAACACACCCCAGCTCCCACAGCCAACAACCTCACGTATGTGCATGTGCCCAAAACCAAAAGAATAGAGCAGAAGAGATGACTCTGCAAGGGTCCAGGGCTAGTATCTTCCGATGCACTTTCATCCACGATCAAACCACAGGCTCAGCAGAGCTGGGTTTCAAGAAACTTTGGCAGTTACAGGCTAAAAACGGCTTGGAGATAATTCCTTCTTCAGCTCTGTCACTTGCAGCTAATAAAATAATCCCAGAAGGCACCACGATGAAACCTCCTCGCTCCTCAACCATTAGAAGACATTGCATGACTCCATAGCCAGGCCCTCAGTCTGGAGTCAGTTAGTGATTGCAGCTGCATTTTGAATAAGTAAAGCCAGGATGAGATGGAGTCTTAAAATGGAGAAGAGCCCTAGGAAAAAAAGGGGGTTCTGGGGCCCCTCGGATGTTATGAAGAGACTGAAATTAGGCTGCTCTAGATACCACCTGGAAGAATCCTGGCATTTCTAGAGGTGACATCTCCTGTGAGCTCATTTCTCCTCTGCTGCTCTCCAAAGGGCACGGGATGTGTGTCGGGGAGCGCAGGGACGGCTGCTGGGAACCGAGTTCAGAGACTCAGACGACTGACCTGAAGTTTCTCGTTTCATCTCCAGCAAGTGCCCCACGGCTGTTAATTCTGCTCAAGCGTTCCGCTTCTCCTCCATCCCAGACAAATTAATTCACCTCACGTGGGAGGGGGAGTCTTTGCCTCACAATGGTATTTATAGGTCAAAATAAAAAGGGTTTGTGGGGGGTTGTTTTTCAATATGGGTGGCTGTAGGAGCAGTGCAAGCTGCGGACCGAGTGTACTCTGGGAATACGAAGGAACTGGGTGGGGGGACTGGGAAACTTGGCCTCACTGGGGCTGAAGAAGGACCCACGGCTGAAGCAGTCACCTTCTTTCTTGTGGCTATTTTCTACCTGCGTGGTCATCATTAGCAGAGGGCAATTAGTGCCCCTGCAGATTGTAGGGCACTGCTGAGGGCAGGGAGCAGTGCAGCACCTGCCCCCTGCCCTGCCCTGAGTGCTGACACATGCAGCAATATAAACAGTAATTAGGACTTGAGTAACCCAGAAAACGTGTGTTTGGCTCAGTGGAGACATGGCAGCGGGTTAACGAGACAGACTGGAGGCCTGCAGGAGCATGCAGAGTAGGACTGGCCCCAAGGACAGGGCAAACACCACTGCTCTCCCAGCACAGACGAGCAGCCAGACTAACACCCCTCTCTCACCCCAGCCACACTGTGCACGTATTTGCCACCTCTGCCTTTGGCAGTCTGATCTTTGGCTTTCCAGCAGCCTCAGCCACAAGCTGCTCCCTGGGTGCAGATGTTAACAACGTGCCTGAAGCCAGGCAGGATGGGCTGGGATACCCCAAACACCCACAAAGGGCTTGCAAGCAGGCACTGGGTGAAGACAGCCCCTCTTCACGCACAGCACAGCCCTTCAGCTCACAGCAACAGCTTCTCAGCAACGTGACTAACCCACACCAGAGCCTACCCCATCCAAAACAAGCTGGGTGGAAAAGGACAGAATTGCACCTCTAATTCCCCCTTCCCCAGCTCAGGATTGAGATTCCCGGTCTATTTAATGCAGCGTAACAAGTTACTGCCCAACTGGTACCCATGCTTGGACTCTCTCACTGGGGTAAGCCGAGTCAAACCACTTTGTGAGGGCTCAGAGCACAGGACTAACGTGCTGCAGTAACCTGTTAGGCTATAAATATATCTGGCTCTTTAAAGGTTGAGACGTCTCCTCAAATTTCCTTGGTCTTCATCTTCGTATCTAGTCACATCGGAAGATACCAGTGTGGGGAAATCAAGTGTCAAGACCAGGTTGCTTCTTCCCTTCTCTCTGGTTTTTATTTAAAGGGGAAAAAAAACCAAAACAAAAGGGAGGAAAAAAAAAAAGAAAAGAAAGAAAAATAAATGGAAACTGCAGGACTTCCCATCGGAGGTGCAGAAAAGGAGGAGCATGCAGTGAATCACGAGATATACAAACCACAAAACGTTAATACAGGAGAGAACACAGTTTTCCAACCTGGGCTTCAGCACGGATAGTTTCAAAGAGAAGTTTTTCCTGGGATTGCATGGAAATCAAACATACACAGGAGTGAGGAGAGAGGTGGCTTCCCCGAGACCCCCCGCGAGATCCACCAGAGCTCGGGCAGGGCTGGGAAATGTGGCCAAGTGCCAAGCGGGATGGACGGGGAAGGAGAGGCTGGAGTATCTCCAGGTCAACAGCACTGGGTGGTAAGAGCCATTCCATCAACACGGGGACAAAACTGGCAAAAACCTGCTTGTTGCAGCTACGGGTAAGGACAGGAGACGGAGTTAATGGTGAGGCCGTGTCCACGAAGCCTGTAAGAGGTGGCCCGTACAAGTGTGGCTTGGCACGGTTAGCTGTGAGGAGGGCAAACACCCTTTACCCGCAGCCACAAGCGCTCACAGAAGGGATTCTGTGAAGCGGGGGGGTCCCTTCCTCTGGCACTGATGGCAGGAGGAGACGCGAGCGTTACTAACGCCTGAGGGGAGCGAGCTGCGGCAGCTCCCTGGAAGATCAAAAGAGGAAGGGAAGATGATTTTTGCTGGCTGGAGTTTAAAAGAAATCAGAGCCAAACAGCTTCGAAATTGAACCCTGGGCTCGTGCTGCCGTGACCCACAGAAGGGCTGGGCAGCTCGTGCTGAACAGTAGCCAGAGGAAAGGGGGAACCCAGCACAACTGAATCCAAGTGGTTTCACAATACCTGGTGGGAATCCAGAGGAGCCTTGATATAGGAACAGTATTTCATATTCCTATGCACAAATTAAAGCCACATTTTCAACCCTCTGAAATCCGCGCGCTTAAGAATAACTCAGCATATCAGCATCCCCACAAAGTGTGTCCTAATTAAGCCCAGAGAGAGGGATGTGAGAAAGAGCTGCGGCTTCCAGGAACAGACAGGCTCAGAGAGAGGAAAGAAAGGGGATAAGGGAAGAGTGACTCCAGAACAGCAAACCAGACAGCTGCAGGGGCTGCTAAACTCCCCCCTTTACCTTGTTACATCGGGAGCAGTGGTGGGGCGAACGTGCTTCATGATGGTCTGGATCCAGTTGCGGCGAATGCCTGACGTCATGGCAGAGAGGGTGAATTCCCCTTCCTTCGTCTTGGGAGAGAGAAGGATCAGCTCAGAGCTGTGGATTGCACCTACCAGCACCTTCCCACAGCCCCCAGTACCCCCGCACCCAGCACCCCCATCCCTCAGCATCCTCATGTTAACATTTATTAACATTTCACATCCGGCTGATGTTGCCACAGCAGAGACCCCGAGGCCGAGACAAAACCTTCCCTTTCCCCTCCATTTTTTGTGAACCAAAAAAACCTGCCTCTCAAACCCAAAGTTATAGCTTTCCAGAGCTCGGCAGGGGATGCAGGATGGCCTCCCTCAGGTATTTCCCTTGCCCTGGATGAGCATCCCCAAGCAGCAGCCCCACTGGCCATCCCGCAGCCGTACTCTTCCTCCTCCCCACACTTTACTTACATGGATCTGGAAGCCATAGTTTCGCTGAACTGGATACTCAGTAACATCATAGCATGTGGATAAATCGATTTCTCCATCCAGGTCAGCCGCCTGGAGAGAGAAGAGCTAAAATAAGCAACCTCAAAGCATGGTGGGCTTGCAGGGAGGCATGCAGCAGGTCCTTGAGAAGCACAAAGTCTTGAAGAGGAACGCTCCAGGACCTTGGGACCTGGGCAAACAACCTGCCCGGGGTCACTTTGGGAGCACCTGGGGCTCCCCTGGGTGCAGAGCACCAAGCTGAATGCCGATGGGGAAGACACCTACCTCCTCCGCCACGGAATCCCGGTAGTATCTCAGGCTCTGGTCGGTCAACACAAACCAGTGCTTCTTCCACTAGGAAACAACCAAGATGGAGCAGTTAAAATCCTGTTCCTGCCCGGCCAGCAGAGCCTGGGCAGCTTGCCACAGGTCACCCAGCAGAGATGTCCCGCAGGGAGACAGCTTGCAGCCTCCTCCCTCCCAGTTCCACATCTGGCTTTGCTGAGAGGCCCTCCGGGCAGGAAGGGGAGACCCAAAAAGGTGGTGATGCAAGGGACACTGTGATGGTTTGCACTGCCAGGACCCCGATTTCCCCAGTGCTGCCACACCAGCAGAGCACTGGACCGTCAGCGTCACCAACCCTTTGCGTGACGGTGAAACAACACAAGAGCCATGGGGGCAGTCAGAGCCTTCCCATTAGCTCCACTGGCAGGACGATGCTTTTAGTGGTTGCACTTAAAGCCTTGGAGGCACCTTTATTTTAATTTAAAAAAAAAAAAAAGCAGTAAAAGATTCATGTTTTATCTGCAATACCTAGAATTTGAGTTGGAGCCTATTCCTTTCTCTTGCTCTGTAGAAATATGCCTTCTGCACACTCCCAGCGAGGCACAGGCTTACCCAAGGCAGCTTTCAGTTAACAAAGCACTAGCTCCAGCAGCTGATTCCCCCTCTGGCTGCCTACAGGCTACCTACAGATGTGCCCCAGGTACCCAAAGCGGGTACCCACAGCGCTCACAGCCATGGGTGAGTCGCCCTCATTTTCCCTCGATGGGCTGAGCAGGAGGGAAAGGAATCCAGGGAAGAGGCATTTGCAAGCAGCCACGGGGCACCCACACTCATCAGCATCAGTGCCCATCTCTAAGGGTCCAAGAGCATCATGTCCCACATCCCTCCAGGATGGACAGGAGGAAAGCAGTAGTGGCTGCTTCCCTTGGTGCCAACTTGGAGGCAATTATTTGTTTCTTGGCCTTGCCAATTCCCCAGAGCTCAGGAGACTTGATCTGAGGCTCACTACTGACGCCAGAGAGGTTGCTGGGTCACAAGGGAGATGACACTAATAGAACAGGAACATGAAACCAGTGCTGCTATCCGAGCTGCCCCAGCTCCCTGGAAACCCACGACACGATATCCAGCCATGGGGCTTTGAAACCTCCCCATGACAGAGCACCAGCTTCTCCCACTCCAAGACAAACACCAGTTGTACAGGGCTCACACACAAACACTGCTGCCCGGTCCCAGAGTTAATTCCCTGTCACTGCCCTGCCCAACATCTGGTTTCTCCCATCTGGAGCATGGTCCAATACTGATCAACCCTGTAAGGGACACTGGGGCTCCATCAGTGCCAAGAGCAGCCCCATGCACACCCTGCATGGCCAGGATGAGTGTCAGCTGCCAGAAACTGGGACCGACTGTGGCACCAAAGAGTGACACAAAGGGCAGAGCTTCTCCCAGACTCACCTGCCCGTCCTCGTACTGCTTTGTCAACCAGCCCTTCTTGAAGTTCAGCAGGTCGGGCTGCAAGTAAGGAGAGAGGCAATCAGAGGGGAGGGTGGAGGCCTCCATGCCCAGCCAGGGAGCAGACAACAGCAGAGGCTTGATAAAGCACAGCACAGAAATAAAAAGATAGTGGTACTGCGTGGAGCTAAACGTTTGCTCCCAGGAGGAACACAGGCCTACTGTATGGTTTATTCAGGCTCTCCCTTCCCTAGCATTTCATCTTGTAGTTTCCTACTGCAACAGCATTACAGAGGAAGGAAAAGCAAGGAATTAGCAAGACTGCAGGCAGTTTTATCCTTCTATTATATTATTATGAAAGAGAAATTACATGCTATTGATGCAAGGCTGCAGGGTTCAAAACAAGGCTGAGTTCCCAAGGCTGGAAATAGAGGGAATCCCAGTGCTGCACCACCCAAACACCACCTGCTCCTGCCTCCAAAGGGGGTGCACTGGAGTGCTGAAACTCTGAGAAGAGCAACTGTGACAGCATGGGATAACTCCAGCCAGCCCTTCCTCCTTGGGAAGGATGTGCTGGAAATGCTTTGGCTCCCTCGAGGCTGAGTTCCTCCAGCTGCTCCACATGCTGCAGAGTGGAGGAGGAGAGGAGAGCAGCGTGTGAAATGCTGCTGTAGCATCTGAAACAGGACATAGCAAGGGGAGCAATGGAAAATTAGGATTGGGAAGCCTGTTTCATCAAACTTATGCTGTGGGGTGGAACATCCCACATTTGGGTGCTCCCCAAGAACCCAGCAAGAACCCAGCTCTGCTCCATGAAAACGCAAGGGCAAGTAAATGCCACCTTGCTCTTCCTGAACCCCTACACAACTTGAGGAAGGCACAGACAGACAGCAGCATGGGCACCCCTGGCTGTGACGTGGCTGCAGGCAATAAACCCACCGAGTCCCATCAGGACCCGTTGAGGAGGCAGCGATAAGCCACAAAGAAACTATAAAGAAAACGGCATGTGTAACGACTACATCCATCCCAGAACAGGCTATGGGAGCTGGGCATCCAAACCTCAGCACTAATTTATCCTGAGAGCACGATACCACCACCTGCCCACCTCTTCTCTGCCAAAGTACAGGTGGAATCAGGCATTTGGGGTCTGGGAGCTGTTAAAGGCCTTTCTCATACTACAGGAGAGACAAGCAAAGAATCTACATTTTGGATCATAAATAACCAGCTCCCAACCACGCACTTTGCAGGGAAGGAAAACAGGACTGAGAGAGTTACAGTTGTTCATGGGCTTTTTATCAACTGGGAAGAAGCACAGGACAAGAATCTTCTGCAAAAGCAGACAAATCCCCCCCCTTAGCAGCGTTCCTACTTAGTTATACATCTTAGTTTCCTTAAAATTTAAGCAAGGGTGTAGAAGCAGCCAGAGAGGACTGATGCTGCTAAGCAATAAATGAAGGTTTCTGACTGGGCTGCAGTGAGATTCCACAGGAGCACTGGGAGCAGCAAGGTTTGTCCTGCAGGTCCCTCTCCTCCATGGAAACCCCTCTGCTTTCCTCCGAGTGCTCAGGCAGGCAGGGAGGGTGCAGGGTTTGCCTGAAGCTGCGGAAGCACAAAAAGTTTGAGACCAGCTGCTACTGAGGAGTGAACACATTAGAAGCCAAACCCAGATGAAGCGCTCGTTGGCAGAGATGCCCACGCTGTGCAAGCCGCAGCTCTGCTGTAACCCACCGAGCCTACCAAGGGATGAACTCTCCTCAGCCTCCATCCTGATGGATAACCAACCTGATCTGACAACAGAGAACCCAAAGGGTAGAGGAGAGTCTTGCAATCACGGCTGCAAGCCAGCAGGCCTGCAGGTTTTTCTTATGTTGCTACTGTCTTAGCAGGAGTGGCACAATAAAGGTGTGTTCAATGCAAGGAAACAGTTTTTGTCCCACTGTCCACATGATTTTCTTGCCTTCATTAGACGACGTGCATGGCTACTTAATGAGCACTTCTTGCACCTTTTTATCACCACCAAGAATTTAAAAATCACTCTTGTGGCTGTACAAGTCTACATGAAAAGCTACTACAGCAATGCTAAGCTACTGCATTTTTCTGAGAAGTCCTTGAATAGAAGCTGTCTATCCACAAAAACACCCCACAGCTCTTGTTTACAATGGCTGTGTAATCTTTTTGAGAGATTAGCTGTATTTATTTTGTTCCGATGGAAGGGCGGTGAGTGAGAAGGGAGCATTTTTGCGTTTGTTCCGTACTGTTTGCCTCCAGGTCTGGTGAGCATTTGAAATATGCCAAGGGAGGAAGGCTCAGGAGGGCAGGTTCAGTCCTTCCTTGCAGCCTTGGTCCCACTCACACCCACTCGTAACCTCATACACGTCAGGAAAGCAGCATTAGAAAAGTAGGCCATGTGTTAGCTCTGCTTAACAGGCCAAGTGTCAAGTGTGACACCAAGTCACCGAAACCTGTTCGGAATACGAGCGTATCCTATGTCCTGTGTGCTGGCTACGATGAAAGCAGCCAACAGTCCAGTTTTCAGTGGACCTGCCTGGAAAGGGTCTCTCACATTGTCCCCAAAGGCAGAGGACACAGCCCTGGTGGCTCACCGTCATAGAGGACTCCGTGGACCTTCTGTCCAGTGACTTTGCCCGGCGATGCGGGGACAGAGGAGACGCAGAGACGTCCAGGATGGAGCCCACAGCTGCACCTTCGCAAGTGAAGTCCTGTGTAAACAAGGTTACCCCAGATCAGTGCAGGAACTAGGACAGTGAGTCCCACTCTCTTGGCTCATGGCATAAAAATCCACATATTTAAGGGGCATCTCAGGCTCAGAACAAGTGTCATTTCATTGCCAATACAGTTTTTTGGTCCTCTCAGACACTAATTTGTTCCCAAAATATCTAAGCATATCTGGGACTCTCTAGATGGCCTGCTCCTTTTGTTACACCCCATCCTGATGTGTCCTGCCACGCTAGATCTGAAGTTTCCTTTTTTTGTTTGGGAGAAAGACAGCCTGATTTTCCACTCTGATCCACAGCCGGACCAAGGGAGCAGAGCAGCAAGAGGCAAACCTGCAGAGGCCAAGCACACAAAGCAGTTTGGCTCCTGCATGAGCCTGCCTGCGACTCATAGAATCATTCAGGCTGGAAGAGACCCTTGGGATCATTGAGTCCAACCATCAGCTCTACTCTACAGAGTTCTCCCCTACACCAGATCCCCCAACGCCACATCTAATCTGCTCTTAAACCCAGTCAGGGATGGTGACTCCACCAACTCCCTGGGCCGCCCATTCCAGGGTCTGACCACTCTTTCTGGGAAGAATTTTTTCCTCATGTCCAGCCTAACCCTACCCTGCTGCAGCTTGAGGCCCTTCCCTCTCATTCTATCGCTAATTACCTGTGAGAAGAGACCAGCACCAACCTCTCTCCAGTGTTCTTTCAAGTAGTTGTAGAGAGTGATGAGATCTCCCCTCAGCCTCCTCTTCCTCAAACTAAACAGTCCCAGCTCCCTCAATTGTTCCTCACAAGATTTAGTCTCCAGGCCCTTCACCAGCTTCGTTGCCCTCCTCTGCACTCACTCCAGCACCTCCTGATCCCCTGCTTCACCCAGGGACAAACCCTATAGCTAAACCCTATAGCTCTGTCCTAGGCTGCCAGATCCCAGTTGCCACCCTCCAAACCCCGTTACGAGACCTCAGCTTACCCGTTTCCGTGGGAAAACCCTCTTCTCGCTCCTGCCCTGCCGCGTCTCACTGGAAAGGGCAGCACCGGCCGACAGGTTCGTTTCCATGTGCTCCGCATTCTCAATATCTAATGCCTCAAATTTTTCAATGACCTGGGATCGCCTGGAAGACAGAGAGAAAGGGGAAACCAGAGCCGGTTTAAACACAGGAACAGCAACTGCGCTGAGCTGTACAGTCCCACAGTGTTCATGCACACCTGGCTTTGGGTCCCTGTTTCTCTGCAAGCTCTAGCATGTACAAATCCAGGGCAAAACGCCCCGATCTGACGTGCACCATTTACCTGCAGCCAAACCGGGGAAAAACCTCACGCTGCTCAGCTCCACAAAGAATATCTTCTTAAATATCTAGAAAACCCTCGCAAAACCAGCAATAACTTTTTACTTGTTAGGTTGACAGCCCTTTGAGAAGCAGGGATTGCTGGGCAGTTGTGGTTTAAGGTTTATCTTTCCTCTCTAGAACTGCAGGTATCGATGTCCCCCCCTAGGCCACAGAGCAGAGACACATCAGACCAAGCTGGGGTGTGGAGGTAACGGGTTCCTATGAGTCACCCTGTGTGTTCTCAGCAATACACCCTGTAAAAACTCAGCCCCAAATGGGTAACATCCACAGGACTGTACTGAGTGAGGAGTGTCCATAGGTGCCTTCAGACGAGGGGTCTGGCTCATAGGGTGCACTAGCTGAAGAGGCAGGAGAAGAGGAACACCCTGTGCAGGCACAGCAGGGTATCAGCAGCAAAACCCCAGGGCTCTACCCTCCTCTAAAACTGGTCTGTGGATCCGGTATGGACAGCAGGGAGCACAACTTGGGCTCTCAGACACTGTCTCAGTGGCACATCACACTGTGGCACACAGGTCTCTGAGGAGAACTATGAAGAAATGCAGATAGAGCAGGAGCCAACCCCGGACCAAACCCAAATGGGACCTTCCTAAGAACGAGCAAACAACAGGCCTTTGCAGGTGGAATTAAAAGTGCTGTTTCAGCATGAAAAGCTGCTCACTGACCCACAGGAGAGGAAATACTGGAATTTTCAAAGGACCTGCTGGTGTGTAAGTTTGCATGCCCGGGTCTCTGGGCAAGTATCAGCCTCAGGTCTTTAATCACAACCTGGGAACATGAAGCAATACCCCAATACCAACACCCACGCCAGTTAAACTCTAAGCTGTGAGGTTTAAAGCCTCCCCAGAAAGCTCAATCTGGGTGGGTTCCTGACACAAAATTTGGACCCACGCGTGCCGCATCTAAACTCGGGGCTCCTCACTCTGTGTGAACCTCTAACGTGCATGAAAATCACAATGGCAACCACATGAGGGAAACAGGTTCTTTAAAAAAAACCAAACATTTTTAACACTTCCCACAAAAAAGGAACAGCAGGTTAAGAACTCAAAAACCCATGAGATGTTCAGATTTCAACCAACATTTGCACCAAATTCTATAAATGAGACGAACAGTCTGAGCACATCATGTCCCCCGGGTGGGCTGGGGGCCCCCCACTGTTGCTCAGAGCCAGGCTGCCAGGACTGGGCACTGAAGCCCAAAACCACAGAGGAAGGAACAAAAATTGGTGGGGAAGACTTTGCTTTGTAAATTCAAAGGTTTCTTAACGCTTTTACAGGACATCTGCTACCTCCCAGTTTGCAGACTGGGAAGTGGGCAGATCCCAGGCTTGCATAGAGCTCCCAGTCACCCTGGGATGAGACGTCATGAGACATCCATTCAAGTGAGCCTGTGGAGCATAAATCCATGTCCTCTGCTCACCAACCAACAGGGAACTGTTTTGGAATCACAATTTTTTAACCCTTTTGACACTGGCCCAGCCTTCTCTGAGTCTCAGTTTAGGAGGAAGTAAGAGGTCCATGAATTAACATTGTGCCCTATTGGGTGAAGGCCTGAAGAAAAACAAATCAGAATTAAAAAAAAACCAAAAAAACAAAACCCAACCAAAAAAACATAAAACAAAATCAAAAGCAGGTTGATTTCTCATGAAAAGAGGCTGCACCACCAGGTTGTTCTACGGCTTGAGATTGAGATGAGATGGTAGCGAAGCAGGCGAAGTAAAGGCGGACACGTCACACAGCAACACAGCAGGAGAAGGTGGAGAACAACAAGACCTGGAAGAAAACAAGGCTGGAAAATGAATGAACAGAAGAGGAAATTATATATCTGCATCTACATACAAAACAAAATCAAAATCATTCCAGTAATTCATCATTGGAAAAGGGGAGGAGGAAAATAAATCACTGCAACCAAATCACAGCCCCAAGGGTTAATATCATCCGGATTACAGGAAAGAATCATTATTTGGCTTTTTTTTTCCCCATTAGCTCAACATTTCAGAGAGGTTACTGCTAGAGATCCTGGGGAGACAGGGAGGGGAAGGGCTCTCCTCTCCTCCCCACCATGCCCAGGAGCTGCTCCCACTGGGCAGCAGCTCTGTGTTGACAAAACAAGGCTGTGGACAGGTACCAAGAAGCCTTTTAAAAGCTGCAGTGCCACTTAGTGCTTTCTCAACTACAAAGCTCATCCCAAGGAGTTCCTCAGCCATGCAGGCTGTTAATCTTTTCCAGGCCACTAAACCTGAGCAGTGGATCTCGGCTGTTAGGTGGAGGGGTGCGTGCAGTGGGAAGGAAAGCTATAAAGACCAGCACGAGCCATCGTTAAAGTGATTTTTCTTGATTGGAAAAAATGGGCTTGGATTTTATGGGATTCATTGGTTATTGAGCAGCAAGAAAGAGAGCAAATGTCAGGAAAAGGAAGAGGAGTTTCCCCAGAAGCTCCACAAAAATGAAGATAGTTAAACAAGAAAAAAAAAACCCCAAACAACCACACCTGGGAGAGCAGGCAGTCCTCTCTAGGGGTAGAAGCAGCATTCAGAGCAGAGCTTTACATCTCAAGAAGCTCCAGAGAAGGAATTTGAGAAAGAAAAGTCTTTTAAGCTATTTCAGGCAGCTCTGCTATTTACTGAGGCTAGAAATGCTCCCCAGTTCCCTGACCACACTCCTACAGCAGATCAGGCAGACACCACAGCAGACTCTTGCTAGTGTGAGCAGGACATGGGGTCAACCAGGAAAGTTGGGGTTTTAGAGGCTGCATCCCTGGAAGTCTGCAAGAAAAGCCAACTTTGCCAACCAGAACTCCCAGTGCTCCCCAGGGAGCTGCAGGAGGTGGGTGAGACCCACAGCAGCACACCCAGAGGAATGGGGTCTGAGTCTCTGGACCCCAAGGACTCCCCACCCCACGGTGGTCTCCTTCCCAAAGCTGCTGACACCTTCCTGAGTTGCGCCAGGATTTATCCCCACCGCTGCAGAGCCCTGCTGGGATATAGGGACCAGCAGGTCCCTATCCCTGCTGGGATACAGGGACCAGCATCCAAGGTTGTCCCTGCAGCCTTCTCCACTCTGATTTTTTGCGTGCAAAACAGGCTTCAAAGATTTATCCACGGGGTTTCCAAAGCGCTGCTCCTGCTCTTTGATCCTAGCGGTGGGTCTGAGACAGGAGACGGGAGGCAGGGCCTGACCTCTCCAGACACAGACCCGCTCCCCCAGCTCATTTGGGGTCCCCTGTGTGGTGCCGGCAGCGCGGTGCCGGCCCTGAGTGCCAGCAGAGGGACCTCGCACTCCGCCGCTCCGCCAAAATCATGGAGATTATCTCTGGGTTTTTTTTTTCCTTCCCCCCTGATTCATGTTTCTGAGCAGCTGGAAGCTCAGACCTCGGCACGGGGCGTGGAGTCGGCGTCAGGTGTAAATGGTCAACATGGAAAATTTCCAGCACAGTCCTGAATGTAAGTCATTTAATATCTCTTGCTATAAGGAAACAGGACAAGAAGCCTGAAAAACAGCTTTATCTGGAGCTCAGCTTACAGGTGCGTCACCCAGGATGCAGCACTGGGTACCTAAAATAATTCTTTCTCAATCCATCCCTCCGACACTCACACTGATTTGTGGGAAGTAAATGGAAAACAAGAGGAAGAGCCGAAAATACCAAGAGAATGGGAGCAAGTTCATCTGGTTGCACTGAGAGATGAAAGGCCAGTCTGAATGATGCCCAGCTGGCGCCTATCGGGCTGGCATGTAGGCAAGCGATTTCAGGCAAGCGTTCCCAGACATGTTAGTGGGTTACTGAGAAGGATTATTAGAAATAAGTGTTAAACCTGGGGGGAAAAGCTGACCCCAGAGCACAGAAATAAGTTACTGTATTTGCCCAACCTCAAACAGCACAGCCTGAGCCTGGAAGAGAAAAACGAGAGGGATATGTGGCCTAAGTAAACTCAAATTTAAAAAGCAGCCAAGCCAAGCTGAGCAGGGTGCTGGTGAATGTTAATTCTCTGGTGCGACATGGGACTGCCTCTCTGGGCCCTGATGAGTCCATCCATGCTCTGGGACACACGGTCTCCCCACCCTCGTCACCCGCACGGCCCAATTCCGAGGATACCAGAGGAGAAAGCAAACGTACCCGTCCCTGAACACTGCTTGTCCCTGCTCACAGCACACTCCCTCCAGTGCCACAGGTTGTGATCCTCTGGCAGACTGGGACCCTACTCTTTGCCATCACCCCCCTCCCCAACACTGGACTGGGCTCAGCCCCGTGGGCAGCAAAACCTTGGTTTTTGGTGCAGCGCGCGCTCCTTTCCCTACACCCATCCTGCTCTGATAAAGGCCCTGGGCTGACATGGGGAAATTTTTGCCAATACTGATCAAGCAATAAAAACCTGTTAACCCCCAGGAGCCCAGCTGGGCAGGGAACAACAGACTTTCCCTGGGAAAAGGCACCCGCCAGCAGGCCATGAGCGAGGCTGACATGAAAAAAGGACAGTCTCTGGCAGCAGCATCCTCTCCTGGGCCCCGTTATCTGCCTTCAAATCTGCTCTTCCCTGTCCTTGGCTGGCACATCCCCCTTCTGTGCTGGATCCCAGTGCTGCATGATACCCCCGAGGCTGGAGCAAGGGACTGTTGGCACCAGAGGAACACAGTGTCCTCTCACACTGGGGCAGGAGCTGGCCGGGGCAGGAGCTGGCCAGGGCATCCTGTGCAGGAAAACCCATCAGTGACACGATCTCACCCACACCCGAGCCAACAACGCTGCACCATTTCAGCCTGCAAAACAGTGGTCACCAGCCTTTCCTCAGCCCCATCCCCAGACAGGGTGGCCAAGGGACCTGTGTGGCATCCTTCTTCTCCATCCTGGGGAATAACCCAATTCCCAAGGCAGAGAAAGCCAAACTCACGCTCTTCTCCTTTATTCCCAGTCCAGCACTGGCTGCACATGGAGCTGGGCTGGGTTTGGGATCCTCCTGCCGGCCGGCAGCATTGGCACAAAATTACACAGTGCTTCCCAGCCCCGCTCCCAGCTCTCGGAAGCCAGGCTGGAAAACAGTCCTTTAGGGGCTGGGAAGAACCGGAGTAGAAGCTCTTGCTGAAATCGTGCGAGAGAGAACATGCCCGGAGGAAAACCAGGGCAAGAAAATCAGACTGGCAGGCGGCCCTCTCGCCCAGGGGCTGTCTCCCTCTTCGCTCTGCTGCCCTCACCGCACAAATGCGTCTTTCCCAGGGCAAGTCGAGCCCATCCTTCGCCTCGCCCGGGGAGCACCAGGCACGCCGGAGCACGGTGAAGGCTGACACCCTCCCCATCCTCCTCCACACTAAGCTGTTGTGCTGCGCCCTGCCTCGGCGCTGCACCCGCCTTCTCCTCTCCCAGATTAATGCCGTGACATTTTGAAACCTCTCTCAGCTCATTAGGCAGTTGCATAACACACCCGGCACTAACACCATTTAGAGAGCTAACCTAATTAATGGTGCCAGCTGCCAGCATGTGCCGTGCCGGGGAGGAGATGGGGAGGGTGGGCTCGCTCACCAATATGGCCACTGAACATCACCCACCTCAGCCAGCCTGTCCCCAGAGCAGCCAGGCAGGGTGACACCTGCCTGCAGGCACTACTGAGGACATCCCATCACCTGGCCAGTGTGGATGGCCATCCCTAAACCCAGGAGAACTGGAATACAAAAGGGCTTCACCCAGTAAATACCGCCTGCTCCACCCGGGGCTGTGGCAGGGACCCAGTCTCGCTGCTGTGGCAAGCAAACAAGGAGGAGATTAGCCACTCATCCCTTACCTTCTCTCATTGCCAAAGAGCCGGGCCACTTCTTCTCTCCCAGGGCTACGGGCCCGGGTTCTCCGCTCTAGCCGCTTCCTCTCCACCTGGAAGGCCTCACGATTACTGATCCTAATGGCCTTGGGAACGTCGGCCAGGGTGGTGTATTGCCGGCTGGCTTTAAAAGAAAGGGGACGCCCCGATTTTTCAGCTCCCCTTCCTACATCTCTGCTGTTGGAGTCCTTGTGCATGGGGCAACTGCTCTTCGAGTCCAAGGAGTTCAGAGAGAAGCTGTGAATCATTCGGTCGCCTGATCGGGTACCTGGGGAAGGAAAGGGCTGGGCATGCTCCTGTGAGGGCGATTTGGGATAACTGTACCTGTTGTTCGGGGTGCTGGGGCTGGGTGGGCTTGGTGGGGGCGGCAGCTGCTGCTCTTCCAGCTTCGAGTCTTGCTTGGTCTTCTCCAAGGAGAAGTACCCACTCTCCACACGCGTCTTCCGCCCACAGTCTATCCGGTCTCCATTCATGGAGCTCTCATCTAAAAGGACAACAAAGTCACCATCCTTGGTTTCAAGTCTGAGTTCTGCTTTTAACAAAACACACTCTGATTCCACTCAAGACAGGGGAAGAAAACAAAAGCAGAGATGGTCTGGGCCCCAGCCCCACACTGTGCCACCTCTTGCACCCTTGCCTTTTCCACCCTCACCACCCTTCAAGCCAATGGGGATGGCAGGACAGTCTCCAAGGAACTGAGAATGATGGTCCCACCCTTGGGTCAGGCTTGCACGGATGAAAGACCTAAACCTTTAAACCAAGAAATGGATGGCTGCAGTCACCACTCTGCACTGGTTTCCATCCCTGTCCTTCCCAGTCCAGCTCCATGGGCACGAGGTGATGGACACCTCACTCCTGGCAGCCAGGAGGGGATGGGAAGAGTCCCCCATCCGAGCGGGCAGATAAAGGAAATGGCTGTGGCACATGGGACCTGTCCATGGCCCTGGCAGGAAGAGTCCCCAGCCCATATTGTTCCAGGGAGAACAATGCTGCGGCCACGGCGCCTTCCAGGGACTCATCGGGGAGACCAAATGTAAACAGGACCCTGACGCAGGAGCCGGAGGAGGAAGTGGTGGCTCAGGGCTCGGCAGCCCTGCCAGCCGGGCAGAGCGCAGCACAGCTCTGCACCCTCCAGATGCCCCAGGAGTGGATGTGGAAGGGCTAAAAAAGGCATTTCCCCCAGTCATTTTGCCCCCAGCCCAAGTACAACATCGCCTGTGAAGGCGGGCAGCCCCATCTCCCTGGCAGGGCAGGACTGGGCGCCACGCTGTGATTTTCCAGCATGTGATGCAAATTTTTTCCTTCCTGAACTTCAGCCTGTAATGCCTCTCTCCAGTCCCTGCCCAGCAGGGATAAGGTTTGACTCCTCCTCCTTGTTGGGATGCTCTAGGAGCTGAACCCATGGAAAACTTTTCCCTGTATGGTGTTTTTTTGCCAGCTCAGCTGCCTGAACCGGGTCACCATAGCATTACGCCAGCACTGGCACCCCAGCCCCTCACCTTCCTTGCTGTCCAGCACCGGATCCTTCAGGGAACTGGCAGCCCCAGCCTGGCCTTGCACCGGGCTTGGTGCTGGGCTGATGCCGCTGCTTCCATCTGTTTGCTCTTTGCCCCTCATTTCTTCCTGCCAAAGCGTGGACTTGGTGGCAGGGACCTTCTCCGCACTGGGGATGTTGCTGCTGGTCACAGCCATCTTAGCAGGACCAGGCTCCTAAAGAAAACGGGGAAGACAGTGAAGTTAGAGGGGTTTGTCTCAGATCAGTACCCAGGGCCCTCATCGGGCTGCCCCCAGAGCTGTGGGTCCCACACAGCTTGGGTGTTGGCCATGACACATGTCATGATGGGACAGGGATGTGGTTGCTCAACTATGTGCCACTGTCACATTCCCAAGGGGACAAGCTCGCAGGTGGAAACCCTGCCCCAGGACTTCCTTGGCCAAAGGGACCATCGCTGTTCTCATAGCGAGAGCGATGTCCCTTGCTGTCCCTCCCCAGGGAGGGCTCCTGAAACTAGCTGTATCTCCCCACACATCCAGCTTGGAAAAGATCCAGAGCAAAGGTGAACCTTGCTTGGTTTGGGGTGACAGTTCACCCTCTGTAATTGATGCCAATTAACACAGCATCCTCCATTTCCCTCTCCATATCCCCGGTCCCTCTGTGGGCTGGCTCACAGGCAGCCACTGCCTTTCACAAACACAGACCCACACCAGGCTTCTCCCCCAGGTCCCATTTGCCAGGAATGCATTTTCTCAATGTTATAACTAATATTAAAAAAAACATAAGGGATGGAGGAGAAAGCTAATTCCCTGCCACCAGCAGCCACGTTGTTGGTCACAGCTGGTTTGCTTTGGGCCACTGATAAAAAGAGTAAAACCGAACCGGTGCTCTACTCCTCCCGGGTGCTTTGGCTGCCTAACAGGCTGCTTGTCTTAAAAGGAAATACAACATTGACTTGAGCTTTATGCTATTTTAAAGCAATACCCATAATTTTAAATGCTAAATCTCTAGATCATGAGGAGCTCTGGAGTCCATCAGATGATGATGCCGTTTTGGTGGCTGCAGCCCGGGCAGCCCAGGTTCAATGCACACCCCAGGAGAGGCAGAAGCTCTCCCAACCCCTTTAGGGTTTGGCTTTGTTCACTAGCAGATGTTTTGCTGTTGTCACATCAAGTTTCTGCATTAGCAGATTATTTTCCTTAAAGCCACCAATAAATCAATGACAATTAACCACCACCCCCTAAGTCTCTGGATGGTGGGAAGTTTCCCGGCTGCTTGTTCCCTTTCCCTGGAGCAGGGGGAACCCAGGAGAGCCCAATCCAGCAGCCACGGGCTGAGGGGACATGCTGTGAAGAGCATCCCCTCTGTCCCCTCTCCCATGTCAGCAGATCCCCTGGTGGGTTTTAGCCCTGCACCTCCAAATGAGCATTCGCAGGGCTGCGCCGGGGGGTCTCCCAGGAAGCGGGTCCTGGCTCCGTGCAGAGCCACAACAAGCAGCAAATGACCTCAGTTTTTAAAAACATCCCCTTGGAAATTACACTCCAAAGGAATGCAGTGTTGGAGGTAAACGATCCCGAGTTCACAGGCGTCCTGCTCGAGGGGATGCTGCTGGAGCAGGGGGTTGGACCAGACAATCTAAGGTTGGACCCTTCCAACCTCAACCACACTCTCATTCGTTGATCCAAAAGCTCAGAGCTAATCGTCAGCTCAGGATATATATTTTTACATATTCCTTCCACACACCCCCACATAATTATTTGTAGATATGTATTTAATTAGACAAACATAAGAGGGCCCAAAAGGGGTCTATAAGAAAGCAGAGAAATTAACTCTTTGCTGCCCAGTGGTATGAACTGCTCCAAAAAGGAGCACGAACCAAACCTGGCAACACCGGCCTCCAGTAGAATCAGGTATGTCTGGGCACACTCTGCTTACCCGAGCCTGCCACACCCCTGGGCAAACCTGTCCTGCAACACAGAGCAATGCCTCAAATCACAGATTTCAGCCCCAAATCCTGTCTTGATTTCCCAGGGACAGAGGGGAGGCAAAGGCAGAAGGTCCAGTCTCTCCCACTGCTCTTATTGCTCAGCCGGAGCACAGCAAAAGCCGCAAGAGAAACCATCTCTTTTTCCCCTAAGACTGCAACCTGCTCGTAAAGTGAAGGTGAAAACACCTGCCTCTAGGGTTGCACCCAACAACTCCTGTCCAAAAATCTGCAGCTGGAGCAATATTCCTAGATTTGCCTGCGTTGCTCCCATCCTGGTAATTTTGCAGGGGGAAGATACAAACTGATGGGGGGAGCTGAAAATGGCCCTGATGCACCAGGAATGCCTAGCTGCAGCCAGGCCCTGCCGTAGCACAGACATGCAGAAACTACATGGCAGTGAGAAAAAGCAGAAATATCCATTGTTTTAAATTATAAAAAAAGCAACCACAAAGGTATCTGTCGCCCCCTAAGTGGCTCTCGGGCATGATCAGCTGCCAGATTAGCAGGTGGCCATCTTTAGAAAGAAATCAGGCTTTCTCTACTGACACACGGAGAGCAAGCTGAACAGCAGCCAACTTCAGGAGAAGCCATTTCACAGAGGGGGATTTGGTGCTGGTTTTCTCCCCAACATCCTTTCTCCTTCCCTGGACCAGCTGCCTGCATTAGCAAAACTCACAACATCGAGTAAAGATGCTTATTCTGCCTTGGCAGGTTGCTCTTGAGTGCCTGACGCAGGGCAGCATCCATCCAGCAGCCGGGTCCCACGTGGAGGTTGGTTTTGCAGAAATGAATTTGAGACTTTTTCTGGTGCTACAAGGTTGGCAGCAATGGGATGGAGAAGGTGGGAGGAGGATAGTAAACGGGATGATGGGGCTCAGGGTGGACCACCCTGCCACCAGGGTCTACGCTCACCCCATCCCCAAGCACCCGGGGAGCCCATTCGCTCACTGGGAGCCAGCATCCTTCCCTTATTTGGTGCTCAGGAGCTCGGAGCCTGTATGGTTTCCAAGAAGTTGCCATGGTGATGAAATGTAACCCAGAATGATGTTTTCCTGGCTCTGCGCCCCTTCTCCTCTCGGCTCTGCCCCCCTCCTGAACCCAGCCTGTATTTAGCGTTGCACCAGGGATGGGGTGAGCATCCCTGTCCTGCTGCAGCAGCTCACCAGGGTGCCCTGAACGTGACACCTCCCTCTGTGGGGCTTGAGGACAGGCAAGTTATAACGCACTAGCTCCTGATCATGGAGGGAGAAGGCATCTCTGCAGCATCACGGGGGCCAGCACTCAAGGGGCTGTGATGACCCCAGCCCTTGGCAGGGGGTGGCTCAGACCTCCAGCCTGGTGTGCAAAAAAGGATCAGTTTCCCCCTTTTCCTTTCCCCCATTGCCCAGAAGCTCTTTATCTGGTGCCACGGTAGAAACTTGCTTCACCAAAACTCCATACAAAACCCACCCATGGCCCAGTTGGCACCAGGACCAATTCTGGGGACTTCATCAAAGGGGACCTGAAAACCAGGGCTCAGGGGAGCCCTGATGCTGTCTTCAGTCTCCCAGTGCTGCAGCCTGGCTCGTCCGGAGGAGCCCTCCCAGCTGGTTCCCTCCAGCAGCGGGACGCTCGCCCAGAGGTCAGGCGGCCTCAGGGACACGGCTGTTCTCAGCCCCAACGAGGGACAAGGGTGGCCTCGGGGTCACGTTCCCCATCTGTGGGATTCTCCCCCACTCGGGCCACGTGGGAGCCCAGCAGGAACGAGTGAGTCACAGCTGGCCCCGCTTTTTACCATTTATAGTCAAAGTGAGCACGAAGCCACCGCCAGGTCCCTGGAGAGCCCAGCTCCGGCCCCCAGAGCTCCCAGCCTGGCCCTGGCCTTTAGTATTTTCCTTTCATTCCCATTATCTCTGGGGTCATCTCAAAGCGGGTAACCGGAGCCCAATGGAATTTCATCCTGTTTCTGCTGAAACAGCCTGTGAATGGCCAGCACCTCTTCCCAGTCCCCCACGGGGACCACACGGCTCTGTGACCACTCCAAGGACCAGGTATGCAGGGCCAGTGCCATAAGACAGTGCCTGTTGGGGCAAAAGATGGCCCCAAAGCAGCCAGGAAAGCAGCAGCAACAGCACATGACCCTGAGAAGTGATGACCAGGAATTAATTCACACCATCCTGCGGTTCTGGCTGGACCCATATCCCTCACCCTCCGTGCAAGCAGCATCAGGGGGCTGACAGCCCACTGGTCCAGCTGGTTTGGGGGGGGATCTTTCCCAGGAGCAGAGCAATGCTGTGGCCCGGAGAGGGAAGCAAGGGACTGGGCAAGTGTGCCGTGTCCCCCTGGGGTTACCTGGGGAGTAGGGGGCTCTACCTTCCTCTTCTTCTTCTGATTCTGCTTGTTTGTCCTTGGATAGACTATCAGCATTTCCAGCCACCTGCAGGCAGAGAAAGTAGAAGGTGAGGTCTTGCTGAAGCTCACACTGTGATGCTCACACTCAAACACAGGCTGTAACAGGGTTTCCCACAGGCTATGGACCCCAAAGCTGTTTCCTCCCCACTATGGGTGCCTCTGAGCACACTGCCCAGGGAAATGCTGCCCCATCCTGTCCCCAGGGCAGACTGCCTGCAAGCTCCAGAGAGGGAGCATCCGCATTTCACCCCCTAACCCCAGTCTTCCCCAGTTTGTAACTTGGCCATAAGCACAACCCCATGCTGGAGATGGAGCTGGGAACACGGACACAAGAGGAACTCAGCTTCTCCAACCTGGTCAGGGTCAACATGGTAAATAGTACCCAGAAATCATCCCAACCAGCTTCTGGGGGAAAAACGAGGCAGGACAGGGAGGAGGGATGACCCCAGGGTGCTTTGGCTCAAACCCTGCTCACTGCAAGAGCAAGGCTGTGGCCAAGGCTGACATGGGACAGGGATTCACGGATCCTCAAAGAGAGCCGAGAGGGACAGAGCCTCTGGCAGGACCTTCCCCCTTCAGCGATGCCAACATTGCACACAAAGCGCCTTTTGTCCAAGAAAAAGCAGCATGAACTTGGCATTGAGAAGTCCATCCCCTGCACAAGTTGCTTGTTTGGGGGACCCTCCTGTGCCCTTCCACCACCTGACAACCTGCCTCTGCGTCTCTGTGATCTCCACAGGGATCCGTGCATCGCTGGGAAACATTTCCCACTTCAGATCTCCCTGCTTCCCTCTCCTGTTCCCCCCCAACTTCACACGCTGCTGCTGCGAAGCGTTTTGAGATGACCACATCAAGTGGGTTTTGGTTAAGCAATAAATGCCAGGAGCATGCAACAAACGTGAAACAAATTCTCCCCCGGCCGGTGAAATCTTCCTGTCGTGCTGCAACTGCAAATGAAACCCGGCTGGCTGGGACCCAGAGTGGGACTGTTTGGGGATGATTAATGCTTGCAGTCAGGAGCAAACGCACTGCTTCAAAATCCAGCACCGGGCCAATGAACAATAAATCAGCCCCACCTTGCTCTGCAGTGCCTCTCCCTCCTGCGTGCTGGGAAGGACCCGCAATACAAGGCTGAGCTGCGAACCGGAGTGTGGGGAGAGGGAGAAGAAAGCAGGACACGGGGGCTGGCCACGTTTCAGGGCACAGCCACTGCTCCTGCCCTGGCTGGAGAAGAGGAGTGGGGCTCCCCTGTGCCATGATTCCCCTGTGCCTCTACACCCTAGCTCCATGGCCACAGCTGCAGATGGGGCCAGAAGGGTGACTGTGTTGCCACAGGACAGGTCTGCTGGTCCCAGGTGGTACATTGAGGGGGAATCACCCACGCTCACATGCCTCAGTAAAGCAGGGAAGTTTCAAAGCATGAAAACAAGCATTTGATCAAAATCCTAAGCTCTTGGTAGAAAAATGCCTATTTCAACCAGTATTTACCAAATTGGGGGGAGTCATAACCTCAGAAAACGCTCAGAAATAGAAATCATCTCGAAAACATGGACTCTGCTGCTGCCAGGGCTCAGACAAGCAGGAGAGTGCTTGGGAAGAGTGGGAGACTTGGGAGACTGCCTTGGGAAGAGTGGAAAAGAGCAAGGGCTTCATCCCTTCAACTTTCTGCCCTAGTTTCAAATGTCAACAAATTCTTGGAGGGAGGCCCCGAGCTCCAGACATCCCACATGGGAAATGCTCACAAGTGAGCAGCAGCACTGTCACAACCCATCATTGTGTGCCAGCAGCTTGGCTCTCCCACAGCAATACATCCTCACCAGTGGCAGCTCCAACCCAAACTAGCATGTAGCGATGGACAAGGAGGTTTCTAGGTCACCATCCAACAGCTGGAATCAGGAAATCTACTGTGATTTACTCATTTTAGTGGCCTAATCTTGAGTGTTGCTGAGCAACTGCATCTCAGCAGCAGGAGTTCCTGTGAGCACATGGTATTTTAATCATCCTCAGAGGTCAGATGCTCTGCTGGGACCAGGGGATGGGATGCATCCCCCCCTCTGCCTCCCTGCCCGCAGGGATAGAGTGGGGTGAGATGGGAACTATGAAAGACCTGTCCGAACAGGGACAAGGTAAATGTAAAGCAGGTAGCCCCAGGAGGTCATGTCCACCCAGGGATGGATGAAGACCAGAGGGTGTACAGCCCCTGGAGTTGGACACACCAGCCCCAGGACTACAGGACCTGCCGCTGGTGTGGTGACAGGACCTGCACCAGCGGGCTCTGTGCCTCATCAGATGCTGTCCTAAAAGCACCATGGGGTCACCCCAGCACCCATCAGCTTCAGCACTGTCCTGGTGTTCACCCTGTGGCCAAGCTGCTGCCCCCAGCCAGCTGCCTTCTGCTGGGGCTGAAGCTGCCATGGCCAGCCCAGGAGCACCTCAGCATCAGATCCACACTCTGAGCATCCCACAAATGCTGCAGTGTAACTCAGCTCACTCCTGGGGGCAAATGCCACTGGGAGTGCTGTTCTGCAGCAGGAAGCGATAGCAGACAGCAAAAGTGACCTGAAAATGGTGGCCTTCTGAAGTAACAAGTGACTCAGGCTCCAGCCTGGCCAAGGCTCCTGGCAGAGGCTGAGCTTCCTTGAGCACTGGCTCTTAAAAGGTGGCCGGCAGCTTGGGAAGCCTCAGGCTCCAGCCTGGCACAGCCGAGCATACACAATAGGCATGGAAGAAGGACTTAAATCATTCACCACCGCATCAGTGGCTGCTGTGGCAGTGCTCACACACCATAAATCTGGTGGCCCTGGGGGTGCTCAGGCCCCGGTTCTGCTGCACAGCACCAGGCAATTGCAGGGGTCCACCAGGCAGGGCAGTAGGGAAGGGGAAAAAAAACCCTATTCTTGACAAAAAGGTGGAAAGAATGTGACTGCAACACAGCAGCTACTGCTGGCCCCCAGAACCTCCCTGCAGCAGGCTGGGATTGTCACTCAGAGGTCATCCATGGTACGCACTGCCACAGCACCTGGCCTTGGACAAGGTCCTACCCACCCACCTCTTCCTCACGGCAAAGGGAAGAGCCCCACAGTGGCTCAGACCAGGATCTGCACTCACCCGCTGATGATCTCCTTGTTCTCGGCCCGGATGAAGTGCTCCTTCTCCGGCGTCAGGATGCACAAGGAGAATTTCTGCCCTGTCCGGCTCTCCCCATCCACCACATCTGTGCACTGGTTCATGTTGATGGTGCCCTGTGGGAGCGTTGTTGGCTGTGAGGAGAAGGAGAAAGGAGTAACAATTAAGGAGAGAAGAGCAGATGAGTGCAGACTTGAACCCTAAAACCCCTCTTGGTCGGATCCTACACACCAAGATGCTCCGCTCATGAGTACCCAGACCTATCCGTGTGCCATGCCAGCAGACAGCAAAGCCCTGTGCCACACATGTGGGGAGACAGAGCAGCAGATATGAGTCCTGCCAGCTCAGTCCAGTCCACTGAACACCCAAAGGATGGCTGCCCTGCTGCAGTATGGGGATATCAAGGCAGGTTACTGTGTGGCTGACTTCGGGTTTGGAGCTGCAAACCATCTGGGGTGCTGGGATGGCACCTGAGGACAGAGGGTGGCAAAGGCTCCACTGCCCTCAGTGAAGGACAGCTCCAGCACAATAGACAGACACACACAAGGTTTTTCCATTAAAGTTAAAAAAACAGGGAGGGACTGCAGCATGGAGAGGACCTCATTTGCCTGACGAGCTTGACGAACAGTGTCACCTCCTGGACACCTTGCTTCAAGTAGACACAGTGGAATGGGACAGGCAGTGGCCTCCCTGGCCTGAAGGGCCATGGAGGGACACAGAGTGGTGTCAGCACTGACAAGAGCTGACAAGTCCATCTGTAGCGGCGCCGCCTCATCCGATTACAGCATGGCCACCCGCTCCCAGCATGATGCCCGCAACCCTCCCTCCCCAGACAGCGATGTCACATCTCCCCCATCCTCAGCCTGCCTGTGCCCCACCAGGCTTGGTGACACTGGAGTCGTCCCCCCCTACACGAACCTGGTATGAATCTGCACCTGGGGCACAAATGATCGGGTGGAAGGACCACTCTAAGCTGCCAACAGCACTGAATGAGCACCCAAAGCAGCCCATGACCACCTCCTCACCCTGCAAAAGCCTCCTCATGCCCTCCAGATGACCGGGTCAACAGGGAGGCGGATTTTTGGCAGATGCTGTTAAGGTTTTTTACCACGGAAACTAGCTCCCCTGCCAGGAAAACCCCTCCAAAAGCAGCCTGTGCCATGCAAAGAATGGGTGACTGGGGAGAGCCCAATGGCCCCAGCCTATGACCCCAAGAAATTCAGATCAGATCTCCCAAGATCCCTGTTTTACCCATCAGCAGGGCATGGGAAATAGCTCCCCTCCCCAAGAAAAGGGCTTTTCCTGCTGCTCTGTCCCAGGGTGAGAGCATCCTACGACAGCTCAGGGGTGGTGTGGAGCCATCACAGATGCTGCAGCACTGGTGCTCAGCATGGGCACACAAATGCAACTGGTCATACATCAGGGACACCAAAGCCTCCTCTTTTCCTTTACAGAAAACCCCGTCAGCACCCACAGACCCCATGAAAAGGAGGGAGGGAAAGCAAAGCTGATCCCAGACCCCTGGCACGTCGCATGCACAGCCGCCCGCCCTGCACCACCGCGGGTAGTCGGCTCCTAAGAGGATTTTTTTGTCTTAGACAACAAAAATAAAACCCTGCTTTCCGGGAGCTATAAAAACCCAACGGAAAAACTTTCTCCTGCTCCAAGTGGAGTCTTAGAAACGTTTCTGTCTCACTGGCCTTTGGCACAGCCAAAGCCTCCAGGACTGTAAGGTCTGGGACCGACCTCCTTCCCCACCCAGAGCATTTTTGCACCAGGGAATGCATTCAAGATGGGGAAAAAGGGGATGAGGGCCTATCCAGGAGGGAGCCCCAGTCCCTCATGAGGACACTGGGCCACTCAGCCCTTCTTGCCACAGGCACCCCTTGACTCCCCAGGGAGGTCCCACAGAGATTTGGCAGGGAGGTGGCACAGGAAGAGAGAAGGGATAGGACAGGCACCAGAGACAAACCCTCCACACCACAGCAGCCCTGCTGTGCCACCAGCAGCAGATGAAGCCTGACAGACCAGCAGCCTCTCTCACTCAGGATGTAAATTCCTTTTATACCATTTATTTCCTTCCTCGGAGGCAGCGCAGACACTTTGAAGCAAAGTGAAATGCAGATGGTGCCAGGTGGAAAGGCACGCACGGAAACTCCATGGAGGAAAAGGATGGGGTTCAGGCATCACAGCACCCCAGAAGCACCTTGGATTCAGCTGGGGATCCCCAGGCAAGGAGCTGGCAATGGCACATGGCTGCTCTCCCTAGGGAACCAGGAGAACAGGGACTGCCTTTGTGTGCTGAAGTTGTGGGGTGGTGGTGCAGGAGCAAGAGAGATGGGAGAGGCTTTGCAGCAGGGAACAAGGACACACAGACCTTTCCCTCTCTGTAAGCATCCATTTCTGCATTGCGGGGTTTCTTGGGGCTAGGCATCCCCAGGGAAGTATGAGCAGAGCTGGTCCCCAGGCTGGTCCCAGGGCAGGTGAGGACTTTGAGGAATGGAACAAAAAAATGCAAAACCAGGGAGGTGTTATACAGCAGAGACACCAAAACAATAACAAGGCTGGGACTTCAAACAGTCCTTCGAAGAGCTTTGATAGAAGGTCAAACCCAGCATTGACCCCAGGGCCTGGGGAAGCTTCACATCCAGGTGAGGCAGGGGTGGGTGCTCAGGCTCAGCTCTGACACCAGCTCCTGGCTTCTGCTGATCCCCACCTCAGGGACAGCCCTGTCCCCAGGTGCTGGCCCTGCCTTTGCCATTTCCCATGTTGTTGTCAGTGGGTCGGAGCATACAGCTACCCTGTGACTGGATCTGGTGCCTAGGTGTGGAAGCACAAGAGAAGACACCATCACAGGCACCATCACAAACAGCAGCTCTCCTTGGAGCCACCAGCCACCTCTGGCCACTCACCACATGCCAGCGCAGAGAAGCAGCACCCACATGATACAAGCAACTACAGCTCTCCACACGCTGCCAGTATGAGCAGAGGAACTGCAGCCAAGAAACAATCGCCTTGCTGTTTCCCTCTGGTATGACAGATCCGTATTTACACACACACGTGCTTGCAGCATCCTCCCCCACACTACACAAAGCCTATAGTACACTCTCCTCCTCCTCCTCCTCCTCCTCTCCCTTCCTGGGTGCTCAGGACACAAGTCACACCATGCTTTCCACATCCACAACCCCAGCAGCCTCTGGATGAGATGCAGGGACCTTCGGATAGATGCTTTAAGGATACAGAGCCCATCAACTGCAGCATCCCCCACCCTGGAGAATGGAAAGGAGGGAAAGAAAGAATGGGGAGCTCTTCAATCCCAAGCGAGGAATTACTGGGGAGACCCAGCTGCTGCAGCAGGAGGATGCTCTGTGGGTGATGAACTCCTGGGTGCAGGGGCTGATGCTGTAGAGTCAACAGAGTTTATCTGCATGTGACCCTTATTTCCATACAGTTCTGCCAGGCTGAAGTAGAAATACAGCATTATTTAGGTCCAAAAATTTCCTAATTTTCTCCAAGCACCTTCCCCATCATTTCTAACACACAGGAGCTCAATCCAAAACACAACAGAGCTTCGCTCAGCAATGGCACACACAGTGTTCTCTGAGCAGGTAACCCCGCGGTCAAGCTCCCAAGGAGTGGCTCTGCCATGGCCTCGGTGGGACACGGCCAATGCCCACGCCGTTCTCCAGGGCTATTACACAACGTGGGTTGATGAAATCTGGAACACAACCTTTAAAGAAAGGCGACGGGGCAGGGGGAGGAGGAAGCCAAACAAAAGGGACATTTTACTTTCTGCCAAGAACCAGGAGAGGAAGAAGAAAAAAAAAAAATTAAAAACCAACAACAAAAAACCCCAACCCCAACACAAAACCCACAACCATTCGTCTATCTCGTTGCCTTGGCACCAGGGCCTGGCCACCCCTGGGGGGGAGAAGATTGTGGCTCTTCTGTCCCGCTCCACCACGGCGCTGCTTGGAAAGGGTTCAGGCTCCGGCTGGCTCTGCCCTGGCTCCCAGAACAGCCGTGAGCCTGCGGTGCCTGGGGAAGAGACATCCACGCTGCCTCCATAAATGCTTCTTGACAAATGTTAAATCTCCCAGCTGAAATATTAATGAGGGTGGCTGCCGACAAGCAAGCTGCTCATTTGCAGCACTCTTGAGTACTCGGCAAAGGCAGCTGCCGTGTTCGCTGAAAGCTTCACCCACCTCTGGTGCCTGGGCTTGGCTGATTGAGGTGGGATGCAGGTGGGATCTTGGCTGGGCTGTGGCGTGGGAGGGAGCAAGACTCTGCCACCCCACCACCCCATAGCCACGGGTGCACCAGAGGAACATGGAGACAGCCATGCCTTGGGCAAGGGCAGCAGTGCAGCTTGGACAGGCAGCTCCTGGCACCAGCACGGCACAGGGAGCCCACACCAGCACTGCATCCACTGTTCCCACCCAGGGACCATCAGCAAGAAAGCACCAACTCCTTGCAAAGTCTCCCTTCTCAGCCGTGCGAGGCTATTCCCAGCCTCCTTAAATCCCAGCTGGGGATGGACCATGCATGCATCAGGGCTGGCTCTGCTGGTGGGTGCTGCTGCTGGTGCCAGCAGAGTGGCCACAGTATGCCCTGAGCTGGCCTGGCACCGGGCGAGCGGGGCTGGCACAGCACCAGGGCTTTAATGAGCACTTCAGGGTTCCTGCCACTAGACAGAAGGCTATCGATGTGGCCACAACGCGACCAGAGCTCTGCGGCGGGTAGATTTTATTACACTTATAGATTGTCTAACAGGCTGAGCATCCCAGATTTATTAAATTAGACAAAGGCCCTTGAAAACAACCTCTGCAGGCTCTGCAAAAGGATGGACTGGAGCGGTCACCCATCAAAGGGGAGTGGAAGGTTGTGCTCCTCCATCCCACACCTCCCTGCAACCCATCCCATCCCCGCCACCCCCACGGCAGCTCTCTGCCCTCCCTGTGCTGTCCAACAGGAGGCAGATATCTCGGCCACCTGATCACACCTTTCCCACCTGCAGCCTTCCCGTATCAGCAGGTCCTGCTCAGTGAAGCCACTGAGAAACCTCCAGCTTGCTTGGGTAGTGCTCCAGGAAACAGCAAAGCAGGTTTTTACCATGAGCAAAGAAATGTAATGGAGGTATCAAGCAAGACGTGCCTCTCTGAAAGAAAGAAGGGAATACGCCCCCAAGTCTCACTGCTGTCTGGACTCTCCATCTCCAGAAGCCATCACCTCCTCTCACAGATGGAGGCACAAGCTGTGCTCTGCAGATATGCCGCTGGCACACACCAGGGTGGCTCTGCACCAGCAGCAAACCTGGCTCGTGGTGCCATCAGAAGCCACTCCGTGCCAGCACAAGGAGGGGACAGGACCCCTGCCCCTGTGTGCAGCTAATGATGCAGAAATATCCTCCCAGATGGATAAATGCCAGAACACTTCTCCTGGCCCCAACATGCATTTCCCCACCATTAGGCCCTGCTTGTTCATCACAGGCACTGACAGCCACATCCCGAAATTTCTTTTGCCGGAGGAGCTCCCCATAGCCCATTGTCACCCAACCCAAGGAACCAGCTCAGGAAGGTGGGCTTGAAGGATGGTTTCGCAAGCCCCACGCACGTGATAAAACAACCGCAGCTCCACTATTGCCAGGGGGGGGAAGGAATTTTTCTCCCTGGAAGAAGTTTGGGGAAGGGGCAAAGCACAGGGGCCGGGCAGGAGAGTTCAGCCAGGGGCCGCTTTTAAGTGGAGTCGGTGTTTATGTCCACAGACAGAAAGTCTAAACACAGAGCAAGGCAGCGAGCTGGCCGCGAGCTTCCTGCAAACTGGCCTCAAGCTGCTGGCTAACTGGCCACCAGCACCCTTGGGCTCCTCTACCACCCAGTGCCACTTCAGCCTGGCAGGGACAGCACCCATCCCAGGGGTCCCCAGGCAGCAAGTTTAGGGCCACGCATCCCATCTGCAACCCCAAGCCCACAGATGCCCATCCTGGGAGCGCACGCTGGAGCGGAGGGAGCTCCGCCGGGCCTGCGCAGGAGGCTGGAGCTGGCTCGTCTTGGCCTTATATGGCGATTTTCGCTCTGCTCTTGCAGCTCCCAGCTGCTCCCCACCCCAAAGCGGGGTCGGGAGCTGGCAGCCAGAGCCTCGCCTGCCTTCTTCCTGTTAACCTCTTTCCTGCTGGACGCCCTCCGAGGGGTCCCTGCACAATGGGGACAACCACCTCCTGTTGTGACACAACCGCCCGCACTGGGCAGGGAGGGTCAGCAAACCCAGTGGTGGTCACCAAGTGGGTGCAACCTCCCTTGGCTCTGGGATCCAACCCTCAGGATCCTCAGCAGCATCCCCAAATCCAGGGAGCCCTTCGGGAGAGCTTGCACCCATGTACACGCACACTCCACATCCAATGCTGCTGCAAGGGAAGAAGGACAGAAGATGCAAAGAACATCAGCACCAGGATAGGAACAAGAGCAAGGTTCCCCCAGGACAGGTATTGAGGGGCCACTCTGAGCCACCATCCTGGCTCTTTGGAGACCAAAGAAAAACCCAGCATTGCACAAAAAGCTTGGTGCAGCCACTCAACCCATATCCCAGCTCTTTGGGGACCAAAGCAAAAGGCCTGCGCCACACGGTCACTTGCTGGCCCTGCCATGCTGAAGTCACCATCTCGCATCCCTGCAAACCCAAGACTTATTCTTCCCTCTTGCTCTCTGGGATTTAAACACATTTAAAATGCAAAATGTCCTCCTCCCCTCCTGGGAGGGGGGGGTGGGAAAAATACATGATAACGGATCCGACCCCATCTGCTTGCAGCTGCCAGCGTGGCATCTTCCCCGCTCCCCGAGGCACAGGCACAGCAGCTACCCACAGCCAAAGGGGAAGCAAATATCTGCAGCGTTCAAGCGAGTTGTCATGGCAATCAGCCCGATGGCAAAAGCCTGGTGAGACCAAGCACCAGGACAGTACACACGGGACCGGAGCTTGCTGCAGCGACGGTGGCAGGCGAGTTGCCTGGAGAGAGAGAGAGAAAACGCAGTCGTCTGGGGGTGGGAAGAAAAGGCGTGTTTCATTTGCATCTTGGTATTTTAATTTTAAATTGCACGCTTCCAAATTGGCCTTGTCAACTTTATTCTCCACCCCCTCAGTGTAGGAGACAAGTCCCAGGTGGTCCCTGCACCGTGCGCTGCCAGGCACACACGTGCAGGCACTCACCACCACCACGGTGCACACCAGTTCCACATCCTTTCCCAGGACCAAAGAGCTTCACCAAAACATCAGAAACCACATCCCCTGAGCAGGACTCATAAGGTCACCTCATCTATGACCATGAGATGGTCACAGACACAGTGATGCCAATTTTGGAGACAGCTCAGGAGGTGGAAAGCTTGGATCAAGACAGGATGATTTCCACCAAGAGATGGTGCAGGTGGTGGCCAGCCAACCAAGCCTTGTTCAACCACAGCTGGACCTGGATTTCTGCCTCACAGGGGTGAAGGAAACAGCTCAAGCATCTGCCTGGGCATTGGCTGTGCCAGAGAGATGAGGCTGAAGCAGAACAGGCTCTGCCCCACAGCACAGGCTGGCTCTGCTCACCAGTCACACCAGGGCTGAGGCTACTGCACTGACTCTCCAGAGACCTTTCACTTTCAAGCCTGGAGCTGGATAGAAAAACTGGTGAGAGGGGACCCAAGCCCCCATTTTCACCCCCCAAGACCGTCAATACAACATCTTGCACCAATGCTCAACGACTGCAGATGAGATGAGGACAACCCTGGGGACCAGCAGCACCAGATCCGCCGGAGGCTCGGGCAACTCCCACGGGCGCAGATGCTTCAGTGGAAGTTCTTGAATCCGGCCAAATTACTCTGGAAAACTCATTACTCCCCAATGCTGCTCTTATGAGCTTTGCAGAGCTTCCTGCCGGGCTGGGAATACCATGTGTTTGGGCTTCCAGGGTTTGCAGCTGGAGATGTGAGGACCAACCCAAGCAGAAGAGGTTGGGTTGGCCAACCAAGCAGCAGGCACATCCTGCACCCTACGCTTTGCCCCTATAGAAAACCCCATACCTGCTCTGCTCTGCGTGGTTCCCAGCAGCTTCCAGACAAGCTTGGACTCTGCAGACCTTCCCAAAAGCCAAGGCAGTGGACAGAGAGCATTCTCCAACCTTTGACCATTGGCCATCCCACGAAATGGCACAGAATGGGAGACTTTTTGGCCAAGAAAGGCAGTTCCAAGCGGAAAAGGTCCCAACAGGCACACATGGCTGTTGCAGGGCACGAAGACCACCTGCTAACAACTTGAGCTGGGCTTTGCTGCCAAGGCAAGGTACAGTGGAAGCACTGAAGCAGACAGAAAAGGGCCCTCCTGGACAGGCAGGCATGACCAGGTTCAAAGACAAGAGGCACCCTGGGGGAAAAGCACCTTGAGCACCTGCCACAGCCAGGGACAAAGGTTGGGAATAACACGCCAGGCTGCCAGAGCCGTCCCCGTGCCCCAGGGGAGCAGAGTTTTCCTCCTAAACCTGCTGCTCCCATCTGGCTTCTGCACTTACAGAGCAGTTCAGGGAGAGGAGCGAGTTCACGGTGTGAGCTGTTTACAGGAGGACTCCCTGCAATCTCCTTCAGGAGCAGGCTCTCGGCCCCAGCAGAGAGGAACAACCTGGGGCTGGTGCATGGAGGAGGTTTCTCCATCCCCCATGCCTGGGACAACAGAGTTCACCCTCCAACAATAGCCAGTGTGTGGCATTAACTGCCCCTGGAAGCCAAACATCCCCTTCCTCCACACATCTGCTCCATCCATAATCCTCCCTGTCCCTCCCCTAATGGGGAAGCAGCCAGAAAAGCGAACCAAAACCCTAATTATATCCCAGTAGCTTCCCAGCGCCCTGGTGATCCCCTGTGACTTTATCATTGTGGTTACAGAAGGGCTGATAAAATGAGGAGGAAAGGGCCAAGGCTGGGCGTGCTCCAAAAACCCACCCTTTCTCCCCAGCCACAGCATCACAACCGGCAGAATTTCCTTGCAGCTCAGGGCGCTGCCTGATGTGTCCAAAACCTGTCCTCCTGTCCCCTCCACCTCTTCCCCCCAGGGATTCTGTCACCCACAGCGAAGGAAATACTGCAGGCATCACTGTATGGTGACCAAGAAGACAGCGATGACAACCCCCTCTCTTGCTGCATCCCGGGGCCTTGATGGGGGTCCCCCAGGTCACTCTTTGGCCATAAAACCACAGAGAGCCACAGCTATGGCACACAGCACCACAGCACCTGTGGCATGGGGTGCGCAAGAGTGGGGACCCCCAGGAGTGCATCCCCACAGCAAGGGGTGCAAGGGAAGCAGAGACGTGGCATGTCTCTGGGGTGCATGTCAGGAAAACATAGAATCATAGGATCACAGGATTGTTTAGGTTGGAAGGGACCCTAACAATCATCTCATTCCAACCCCCTGCCCTGGGCAGGGACCCCTCCCACCAGACCAGGTTGCTCAAAGTCCTATCCAGCCTGGCCTTGAACCCTTCCAGAGATGGGGCAGCCACTTCTCTGGGCCACCTGGGCCAGTGTCTCACCACCCTCAGAGTGAAAAATTTCTTCCTGATATCTAATCTAAATCTGCCCTCTTTCAGTCTGAAGCGCCATTACCCTTTGTCCTATCATTACATGCCCTTGTAAAAAGTCCCTCTCCTGCTTTCTTATAGGTGCCTTTCAGACACTGGAAGGCTGCTATGAGGTCTCTCCAGAACTTTCTCCAGGCTGAACAACCCCAACTCTCTCAACCTGTCTTCACAGGAGAGGTGCTCCAGCCCTTGGATCAACTCTGGACACAACACAGGGGGAAAAAACCCCACCCTCCATGGTAGCTGGGAGCCTTCCCCAGCTCACCCCAGTCCCTGGAGCAGCCCAAGTCCTGCAGGCAGCACCTCTGCCCCAGGGACCTGCTCTCCCCTCCAAAGCAGAAGAGGCGTCAGAGGAGCCGTGCTGCCCGCGGCGGGTGGCGGGGTGAAAGCCTTGTTAATATACACAGACAAACCAGCCCCTGGAACCTGCGGGAAGGAGGTGAAGGGTAAAGTTAAGTTGCTGCACACGTGATTTACCTACAGTAATTTTAACTTTCAGCAAGGCTGACTGTCTCTTTTATCTCGTTGCCTACTTGCAGTCAGACTTCAGTGTCTCTTCCGCAGCTTTGAAGGGACAGGGAAAGATAAAAAGGTCTTATAAAATATCCATTATCAAAAGCACATTCACTCCCTGGTACCTGGTCTGGAATGCATTTTCCTGGCATGGTTTTTTTTCTACCCTATAGATCTTGCAGCTCATGAGAATTCAATGAGCAAGACCAATAATAAAACCTGCCTGGGAATAGTTATTTTTCACCAGAAATGCCTCAAAACAGCGTGGACAAAAGGTGGAAGACCTCAGCAAAAGCCCTGCATTCAGTAACCCTGAGAAAAGCTGTTTACAAAACCTCACTGAAGACCTCGGCTTGTCTCCACGCAAGTTTTAACCTGACAATGTCCCTTTTACAGCCTCCAAACCTGATGAATAATGCATGTCTGGGATAAACCAGAAATATAATATTCACTAATGCTTACCATAACAGAGAAACACGGACTGCAAATAAGTAATTTATTAACCCCAAACCGTGTTGCTGCTTGAACTAAGTGCACACCTCAGCTTTCGGCCCCAAAACCACCGGCAGACAGTTTGCTCTTGAGCTGTGGCAGGAGCACAGAAAGGGCTGGCTGAGACCCGACCCCCACCACTCTCATCACACCTCCAGCACAAACATGCCTTATCCTGAACCCTACGAGGTGCTGGTGAGGGGAAAAAACCAACCCTAGAGTAAAAAAAAGCCGCCTCTTTCTCCCTCCTCCTCAGGGGCTGCAGCCCCTTCTCCTCCAGGAGGAAAGCAGCGATGGGAAGCCCACAACCAGCCCAG
The DNA here is from genome assembly GCA_013400555.1 of Jacana jacana. NCBI lineage: Eukaryota > Metazoa > Chordata > Aves > Charadriiformes > Jacanidae > Jacana > Jacana jacana. Next base: position 156,044 of record VZTM01017825.1, on the reverse strand, counting down.
CGCTCGCCCGCGGCTCCAGCCGCTTTCTCAGGCATTCCAAAATTTGGCCAAAGCCTCTTTTTGCAGCACACATACCCCCCCCCCACCCCAAGGCTGGACGCCTGCCTAATTGCCTATTTATTTATTTCTGCATTTTCCCAGCACCCCGCACACACTGGCGCAGGGATGGGGGGGTGGGGAGGGGGGTGGTGGGAAGCCAAGACCGGCTCCCAAGGCAGACCCAAAA
>VZTM01017825.1:132312-154109 GCA_013400555.1 Jacana jacana | reverse complement strand
CGGGTTTGATTTGTGCGCGAACGTTTTACAGCGGATCAAGGTTTTTCGTTCACGGAGAGCCTGCAGCCAGGCTGGAGGCCACGGGGATGGAGCCCGGGTTTCCAGAAGTCACAAAGAAGAAACTCCAGCTCCTGCAAGCTCTTGTATCACTCTGCCTCCCATAAATCAGATAAATGCAATTTCAAATCCAGCTTGTTTCTCTCACTGCGCTAGCACACGTCTTCTACACAAACATCTTTGCAAAGTCTCAAGAGATGGTGGAGCAGGGAAAAAGCAGAAAGGACAGAGCCACTTGAACCTGTCCTCATTGCTCAGCTTAAGAGCAATTCCAGCTTTGCAGCTCGCCCAGCAGAAGACAATAGGGGTTGTGTTGTTTCCAGGAAGGAAGCACCTGGGCCAGGTCATCAAAGCTGCTTGTTCATTAGGAGGTCACTGGCTGTATCTAGCTCTCCCAACTTGCTTTCATTCCCTTGCCTTCTGTTAACTCCCAAACCTCCTGTTAACTCCCAAACCTCCCACTATGGACTGCTTCACACCAGAGCCTCTCCCAGGCAGGCTCTACAGGCAATGAACACCCCTCTCGGCAGGGTTGGATATGGACATCAGCATTCTGCATCCACACTTAAGAAGAGGTGAACAGAAACAGCCAGCTTGATCCATCTAGGCTTACAGTAAACCCAGGCACTTTTAGGGCCTCAGTGATGGTCCCTGGCTATAGACCCAAGTGCCAGGAATAGTGGTGGAGTCATCCCTAGAGAAGCCCTTCCCTGTTTTCTCAGCCCCCACAAATCATCCTGCTGTTTTACTTCCCCAACCACCACAATAAACCAAACTAAAAGAGGTAAAATAAAAGAGTGTGGGGTAGGGAACCATTCATGGGGCTACCTACAGGTATCTTGACAGCAGAACCCACCTCCAGCAGCAACCGGGGCCAGACACTTTGAGCAGATAGAAAAGGGAACACATGAACCCTGCTGAAGCCGCTGTTATGGGATCCCCGCATCCAGCCCCAGTAAACAAACTGGCACTGGATCAGCATCAAGCAAGACAACAATATTAGAAAGACCACAAATGAAGATCTGCAAATTCCCAACCCCTCCAAGGCTGCTTGGTCCCAGCTTCAGGAATGTCCTGGGGAAAAAGTTCTCAGGGCTCCCTATAAATTCATGGATTTTTTTTCCCCCAAAAAACAGCATGGAAAATTAAAAAAATCAAATCCATCAAAGAACTCTGAGCTCCATCAGGAACCACCAGCACTTATGCTGTCTCTACATCTCCTGTAGAGCAGTCACAAGGATATACTTTGCCCCCTCTCACTTGCGCCCTGACTTCAGGTGTCCCCCTCCTGGAGGAAAAAGGATTGCTGCTCCCTCGTTATTGCCAACATTTCCTTACTGCTACTGCATCACCTTTAAGATATGCACTAAACATCCCAGTTGAAACCTCCCCACGGATCATCTTCCACCCCAGTACCCACCACACCAGTTATCTCCCTGGCTCTGCTACCCACCACTCCCATCTCAGCTGGCTCACATCCTACATGTGATGTGGTTTTGGGTGCGAGTGTTGATCTGCTTGAGGGCAGGGATGCTCGACAGAGGGACTTGGATAGATGGGCCAATGTTAATGGCATGGCCTTCAACAAGGCCAAGTGCCAGGTCCTGCACTTGGGCCACACCAACCCCATGCATCGCTACAGGCTTGGGGCAGTGTGGCTGGAGCTGCCTGGCAGAAAAGGACCTGGGGGTGCTGGTCGACAGTCGGCTGAACNAGGGTTAGGCTGGACATTAGGAAAAGTTTTTCACAGAGAGAGTGGTCAGTCAGTGGAATCAGCTGCCCAGGGAGGTGGTGGAGTCACCATCCCTGACTGTGTTTCAGAGTAGATTAGATGTGGTGTTGAGGGATCTGGTGTAGGGGAGAACTTGTAGAGTAGGGCTGATGGTTGGACTTGATGATACAAGGGTCTCTTCCAACCTGAATGATTCTATGCTTCTACATGATTCCGCATCCACACCAGCGCCACAAATTCAGGAGCTCCTGGATGGAACCATTCCATGAACTGGTGGGACTGACAGGGCACTATCACCAATGTTTACCAAGGTGACAGACACCCTCCAGACCATCACAGGATGTGGCCAAGCAAGGGGTGAATATCCCTCTCCATTGGGGTCAAACCAAAAAACCAGAGATGGGAAGAATGTCCTCCCATTGCAAGACCAATTCCTGGACCCATGCCCTGGAAAAAAAGATGTGGCATGGGGGTCTCTCCCACCATGTGAGCCTTGCACAGTGCTCCGCTCCAGCCCCTCCTGCTTCAGCTTGCTTTAAATGTGAAACACACTTTGATTCAAGACAAAAAAGCTTTTTATGCTAAACAGAAACTGAAAGTCTTGGAGATCTGGCAAACAGAGGCACCAGCAAAATTGTGTCAGGGAGGGGAGGGGAGGAATGCCGGGGATGAGGGGAACAGTAAAGCCTGGTGTTCCCGTGGAGGAGGACGCAGGGAGAGCTTGGAAGCACTTAAACGGTGAAACGTGGAAAAAATAAGGACAGAGGGGCCAGGATGTTTAAGGTTCGTTTTTAATCCCTGCCAATGAATTTCCATTCCGTGCCAAGACTGAAGTAAACTGCTTTGATGTGAAAAGAAGGAAAAAAAACCACATGCACAGATTCTTGGCTTCTTAAAACAATATAGATGACAAAGGAGGGAACTACGATGGAAATTAAAGCAGCTCTGCTGACGCTGATGTTTTAAAACGCCTCTTTCTTCCAAATAAAGAGTATTTTGGAGGGGACTGATTAGGAAATAACAATTACATGCATCTACACTCCCTTGCTCCAATCCCCCACCAGCAGCCACTGACACTATACCATTCTCCCTTTTCACCCATTTATCAATTTCAGGTTTCCATGGCCAGGAGCAGGGTCTGGGGCCATGCAGGACTCCAGATGTGACCCTGCAGCCCCCTGCCACGGTGCCAGACCTCCCACCTCTGAGCTGGCCTCACTTCTCCTATTTATACACCCAGTCCAGGGGTCCCAGCACTCCCCTAACCATTGCCAGATGCCAGGATGGCCTTGCTCATCATCCTGTCCTGATCCCATCAGCTTCTGGATCCCTCCTGACCTCCCTCCCAGCCATCATGGGCTGGAGCAGGGGTGTCTGCTCCACCACACTGAGGTTAAAGCTATTATGATCCGCCTGAATTCCTGATTTAAGAGCAGAACTACTGTGCTGCGAGCCCAGGAAGGATCTGCAACATCACTGCAGAAGTTGCAACCACCCAGTCCCATACACAAGGGCAAATTCTGGCACGGAGGTGGACGATAACTGGTTTAAGCATCTCTCCCCAATTTTAGAAAGCAACTTGACTCCAGCAAATAAGGGGTAGAATACAAGCAGGGCTCCCAGCCCATCCTCACACTTTGCTCCACCACACTGGAAGGTGCCGGACGTGAAGTGAGGCCAGCTTGTTGGGAGAAGGACACATTGTGCCCAGGGATGCTCCTCCTGGTCCCCCCCACAGAGGAACTAGGAAAGCTCATCCAGAAGGTGGTCCCACCTTGGTGTTAGTTACCTGCAACACCGTCAAGTTTGAGATACTCCCAGGTGAGCCTGAGTTTTGTCCTGCTTTCAAACCAGCACATCCACAATGAAAATAAACCTAAATTACTAGTCTCAGGCAGCCATGGAAAGGAGGCCTGCTGTGATGGAAGAATACCTCCAGGGAGGATGCAGCTCTCATGGGGGACAAAGCACTGACACAAATGCCAACCTAGTAATAAACCTCAATCCCAGGAAAGTAGAAGAGGGGTAAACTGAGGCACAGAGACTAGACCTGGCCCATGGACACCATAATGAGTCATTAAGAAGCTGGGCTGCAGATTCAGACCCTCTTCTCCAACCTGCTCTAGCCCCAGGACTGGATCTATCCCCAGGGCTGGATCTGTCCCCAGGGGTGCTAAGGCCATCGGTCACCCCCAGGTCCAGGGAGGGACGGGACAGTGTTCTCCATCCCTACAAGCCTCCCCCCCATGTGCACCCACTGCCCCTCTGCTACATTCCCACACAGCAGGGCTCTATTTATAGAGACCTCGGCCGCTAATTATAGATCGCAGCAATCAAAACAAAAGGAGGCAAACGCTCTGCACTTACCCCTCTGGCTCCATCCCCTTACTCTGGCACAACTTTTGTGGCAGCTCCCATACCTCAACCAGCACCTCCCAAACCGCCCTGGTACCATGGTGCTGGGCTGCTTTCCCACTGCAGCAGCAGCAATGGTTTTGCTGGGGACCGCAGGGTGTTTTAGCAGGAGGACTGAGATGTTGCACAGCAGGAGGCAACGTCAGAAGGGTGAAGCTGCAGGCACCAGTTTGGGTATCTCCCCCTGGGCAGAGCGTGCTGGGATGCAGCCACTGGGCAAGCAGCAGCCAGGGGAGGTTTTGCTCACCATCCTGGCACGAGTCCTCCCTCATCCCCTCGAGTGACTGAGTGTGATCCCTCCCAGCCTGGGCAGGACTGTTTCCACACAGGATGAGGACTTTATCCTCCCTACTCTCAAATATCCTTAAGTACCGAAGTTTAAGCTCTTTAAGTAACTCTTCCACCATCAAAATAAGTCTCTGGACATGCTTGCTCTGGCTTATTTCTTCTGGCAGGCTTAAGCCTTGCACTCCATGGAATAAAGAATCAGGAAACGTATCTCTTGGGAAACCCAAGGAAGTGCCGCAGGACTGCAGAGTATGTGGGGGCAAACATCTTCAGATGCAATGCAGCAGCTTGACCCCAAGCCTGTCCCCAGCTCCCTGTCATCCTCTTTCCTGCCTTCCCTCAACTCAGCCTAAGAGTGTTTTCGCCATCCTCCAGCTGCTGCTGAGCAACATCAGCCCCTGAACACCATCTGGCCCAGCACAGAGGTTTATCAAACAGCAGGAGCAAGCCAGCGCCAAGGGGTAATCACAGTGGTTCAGCATGGGAAGGCAACCCCAAGCGATCACACGACCCATGCACCCACCCACAGCTGGGAGGCAGGAATTTCTGCACGTCTGAGCAGGCTCAGCTTAGCCAGGGCTCAGCAGAGCCAGGAACAGCCCCGCTGGCACACCCTCTGCGGAGGGGAAGGGGACGTCCTCCCCTTGGTGTTCCCAGAGGCCAGGCAGGCTCTGGGTGCTGGCAGGAATGAAACCCAGTGTGAAAGAGGGAGAGCCCAGGGAGTGAGTGTGGTGACTCAAGCTGGGTCTGAGGGGATGAAGGCCCATACTTTGTGCATGTCCTACCCATTGCAGCCATGGCACAGAACTGGTTTGGTTTCCAGAGTGAAAAATATGGCAGAGAAAGAACAAGGAGATGTGAGGATGGACATAGAGAAAGAAGGCAGCCGAGTAGGAGCATGGAATCAGGATTAGCTTGAGGACACTCATGGGCAGGTCTTGGGAGGGGTCTGACGCCAGCAGAAGGGCTGCTGCCCCCCGTCCCACCTTCTGCTAAGGGCTTTCCATGCCCAAAATACTCTGATTGAACACCAAACTTGACTGATCCCAGAGCAAAAAACTGCACCCAAGGCTCCCCCATCCCATGGACTCTGTGTACCACAGGACCAATGCCTTTGGGGACCCCCTGAGGTCTCCCCAGCTCATGGCTGGGCTTCAAGCCACCCCTCTACATCCTGCTGCTCTCCAGCCCACCGGGAACAAGAAGTAGCATCTCCCTGGCTGGACACGGGAGCTTCTCTGCCATTGTCAGCCCAGGGCTCCCCTCCCGAGCCCACCCCTCCCACTTTTAATAAGAGCAGATATTGCCAAACCCACAAAATTAATGTCTAACAGGTTCAAGGCAGAGCAATTCAATCCCTGTTTGCAACAGCCTGGGAGGTCTCCAGCCAGCTGCTGCCCAGCTCCTGACATGCTGTGGAGGCCACCCCAATGCCAAGACCCACACCGGGCTCCTGGGGGATGCAACTTGGGGTAAATGATCTCTGCATGGGCTATAGAGCGGATGCACCGTGCCAAACCAGTGTGCCTGCTGTGCATGTCCCTGGCCTGTCCCAGTCCCATGGAGCTGGCACAGCTGGTGGGGAGAAGAGATGCAGGCAAGGAGCAGGCAAGCATCTCAGGGGGCAAAAGCGTCCCCCAGCAATGCCAGCCAGCAATCCCTGAGGTGTGGTAGGCAGGGAGCTGGGTCCTCCATGAGGAGCTGAGAGCTGCCTATAGTGCCCCCAGTCCCCGCCAGTGACCCCCAACATGCAGCCATCACAGCCTGATGTTATGGGCCAGTGGCAGTGGGTCCCAAACCCACTGTGGCACAGTGGGCTGCTAGAGAAAGGAGGTGGGGGGGGCTGGTCCCATCAGCAGAGCTGTGCTGATGGCCAACATAGATGGGTCAGGGACTGGTAGTTTGGCAGAAAAACAACTTCTCCCAAGGTCAAGCAGAGCACACACCACAGGACACATTGCCACATGTGGAAGAAGATGGTCCCTGGCTGTCTTTCCTCAGCCCCCCGGCCATGCTCCTGCGTGGATTGAGCAGCAACAACCACCCTTGTCTCCTCCTGCTTGGGGGCTTTTCCTCCTGCCCTAGAGCAGCAGAGGATGCTCCAGTGGGAAGGGACCAGGAGAGGCTGTGCCCAACTATGGCCAGGTGACACCTTTAGCAGAGCTGGTGTGAACAGCAGCATGGATTCCATGCAGTGATGTGCTTTGCAGAAAGGCCAGGAGCGGATTTTTACACCATGTGCCAGACTGATGAGGAAAAGGGAGTGAAACCATCTCCTCCAGCTTTGGCCACAGTGAGGCCAGACCAAGCCCTCCTGCCTTCCTCCAGTGGGACACATCATATGGCAAATGGCTATGAGGGCAGTGAGTCCTGGTGCCCCATCCCAGTATTGCTCTGCTGGGTCAGTGCTGTCCCCCAGGACACACAGGGCTGGAGGGATGCAGGGACCCAACAGGGGGTTCAGTGCAAAGAGGTCCCTGCACAGTAGTACATCGTGCTGCCCAGGATACCAACCCACACTGCACATCTGCACACTCCCTTCCTTTGGCCTCAAGGGGAAAAAAAGCCCAGGGAGGTGCCTGGAGAACTGCAGGATGCTCCTCCATCCTCTGCATGCTCTCCAGCAATGGTCCTCTGTGGTGCCATGAGGTCCAGAGAGCAGGGCATGGGGCTGACACACTGCCCATCAGCTCCTGCCCAGATGCAGCAGCACCCTGGGCCCAGTCAACCTCTCTGGGATGCAAAACAGCAAGATTAAAAAAAAAATGGGTTTTCCAACATCCTTCCACCTCTCCTTGGATCAGGACATCTCCCCACCCCAGTCAGCCGCACGCTGCTCTCCTGTCACTGCAGGACATAAGCCACCAGCCTGTTGCAGAGCCGGGTTGCTGAGGCACTAGAAATGCACTGAAAGCCTCTACTGCTCCTACCCGAGACATTTAAATTATTTAGGGCACTTGGATCAACCCCAAGAAAAGAAAAATACAAACAAATAAGGCATGAAACTCAAGCGAGGCTTGTTGTGCTGCCGTCCCTCCCCATCCCACTGTGTCCTCAACAAGGAGCCTCCCTACCACAGACGCCGGTCCCCACATGTCCCAGATCCGTAATCCCAGCACACCCAGCTTTGTGAGCCTCCCACCCAGGCAGATCCCAGCACACAGAAGCCCACTGTGCCACATCGTGCTGGCACGTTCAACCTCGGGCACCCTCCCACGGGTTTGCTGTAGCCAGGAGAATAAGTTGGCAGCCCTGGGTGGTCACAGCAGGGCTGACCCCATGGGATGGACACCTCCACATCACAGAGATGAGAGGGTTTCCCTTTGCCTCCCTGCTCTGTTTGACCAAGGGGAGCAGCACTGGTGATATGTTGTGGCTCCAGGGAGGATGAGCTGAGGGGAAGGTGTTCCAGCTGACCTACTTTCCATGGCATGGTCAAGCAGGGCGTCCTTCCCCAGCGCTGCCGATGCCACTCACCGCCACCAAACAAACCCCAGCTGGCACAAGACAGAGCAGAAAGGAGTGGGGGGAACCATAGGGACCCCACCAGCGCAGGGTCTGGCAGAAACTGGTGAACCCCAAGCCAGCTGGGACCCAGACACCTCCTATAAACCCATCATCCTCCGTTGTCCGTCCACCAAGCTCCCACACAAATCCAGCCTGGCAGCAAGTCAAACCCAGAGAGCAAAACTCTTCACCAGATCGGCAGAGACCTCCCCACACCGCACCAGGAGTGTCACCAGAGGGTCAGTGGCCTCAACTGATCCCCACAGATTGAAAACTGGCCGCACACCTCCGCTCAGCAGCACTTACCATCTCGTCCAGGGCGTAGCGCAGCAGCCCGTGCTCGTACAGGATGAAGAATCGGCGCTGCCATTTCTGCAAGAGAAGACAGCAAGGTGGGTCACAGCAGGGCCCTGCTGGGGACACCAGAGCTGCACCCCACAAAGCTGGGGCAGAGAAAAAGTACCAAAACCCCTTCGTGGCAGGGGACTTGTGACAACAGGGCGCGTGCTCAAGTCTCACTGAGCTGTCAAAAAAGCAGGGGGAACACCCCCAACACGGCAGGGACTGTTCCTAAAGGGTGAATGAACGTTGCAGAAGTCTTCCTACTCAGCCCCTTGTGTGCCCCAAACCCAGCTGCTTGCTGTGCCATGGGCTTTGCAGAGCAAGGTCCTGCCAGGGCTCTTCTCACACCAGTCCACATTGCTCAATGCTGACTTTCTGCCTGGCTTTGTTAACACCCAAGAAGAGGCTGTTTTAGTGTTGCTTTCCCACTCTGCTCTTCCCTGCATTCAGACTCCAAGATGACCTGGTTTAACCATAAAGGGGACAAAAATAACCAGAGGGGAAAAAAATAGACGAGCTATAAGCTGGAAGCACGTCTTTCCTCCTCTCCTGAAGGACACCCACAAGCCCCGTCACACTCCAAGGGACCCAAGTCCAGTAGGACACCAGAAAGGTTCCCTGACCAAGTGCTGCCAGCCCTCAGCTTCACCCTGAATGAGCTATTCCAGCACCCAGTGCTGCAAGGTGACAGGGTGCTACGCAAGATGTCCCCCAGCAGTGTATCAGCTGGATCTGGATGGTGGCTGCACCTCCGGAGGTGGCACCGCCTAGGCACCATGCTGGCACTGCTGCTTCTGTAGCAGCACAGCAAATCAGATTGGAGAACTGATCTGGCTGGAAAGCTGCTCTTTTTCTTTTTTTTTTTTACATGTGTGCCAGGTTGTTTTCAGCCAAGAGCAAAAACTGGTTGAGCAGGCTGAAATAAAAAAGGTCCTGGATTCATAGCTCCAGTGCAGAAATTCTTATCTCCCTTTTCTCAGCCCTTTGGGCAAAGTCCGAGGTGCTCAGGGACAAGCAAAACTATCAAGGACCCCATGGACCTCTGCATGTCCCAGCTTAGCAGGCAGCCACTACCCCAGAGGCAGGGGGATGACACCCAAATCCCATGTAGCCACAATATTGGGCCAGCAAGCCTGTGACTAGCTGTGACTCCAAATAATGACCCATATACCCCCAGCTGAACTCGAAACCCAATTCGTGTTCGCTCAGGAGAGATTTTTTTTTTTTATTACAAGCAGCTCAAAGAGCATTTTGGCTGCATGACAGAGGGTTTACGGATCATTGCCATCCCTCCCATGCACAAAATAGCCCTGTCCTGGTGGCCTCCCCAGCAAGCTTGGGGACAGGTTGGAAGTCCTCACAGTGAAAGGACATCAGCCTAGCCACGTCCTTCTGGGCCTCACACCCCCCAGGGACAGAAAAGTGGGTGATGCTCCAACCCCACACGATGCTGCTGTCTCTGCAAGGCACAACCAAACTTTGGGCAGGAGCTGAGTGTGTCCCACTCTGTCTCCGGGTCTCTGCTGCCAACACACTCAGCTTCAGAGCTCTGCAGGGCTATAGCAAACGGGAATCACCTCTCAGCTCCATCCTTGCTGCAGGACCTGCCTGACACAGGAGTATCCAATTTAGGGGATGGGATGCAGCCTCCCTCCAAGGCTCTGGGCATGCCCATGATGAGCTGCAGAAACTAAAGCAGTTGTTTCCAAGCACCAAAGGGAAACCAGGAGCCTAGCTGACGGTCCCAGCATGGTTCAGCATTGCACAGCCCACACCCCACCAGCCTGAGAGCCTTCCTGTCAGCATGGCACGTGTCAGGCAAACCAGAGTACCATCAAGGCATGAAAAAGCAACAGGCAATAAAAGTACATGAACCAAGCCCGACTTGCATCTGCAGCATCCCAGTCTGCTGCCCAGCACGGAAGCCCTCACATCCCAGAGGAGGCATCAGAGCCCTGCTGCAGGAAACACCTCTCAGGTTCCTGGTTTACACAAAAGGATGGGAACATGGAGGTGCCTGCAGCACTCTCGGGGCCACAGCCACTCCTGAGGACAGGGACAGGTCCTTGCTGCTCCTCCTGCTGCTTCCACCCATGGCACAAGGAGAGGATATCTTGACCTTGCTTACCCGGGAGCGATGGACAGGGTTGTCAAAGTCCGTTCCTTCCGGGGCCAGCAGCAGCCAGCCACCATAAATGGGTTTGGCCTGCAAAGAAATAGCAGAGAAATGCATCAGGCAGAGAGGAAAACAGCCCACTACGGACCAGCAGAGTGGGGGATCGATAGCTGGGGACCATGAGAAACTGCATCAGCCCTGCCAGCGCAGGGAATACAATGCTTGATAGCAACCTATGGTTTTACACACACTGTGTGCAAAATGGACAGAGACAAGGGCTTGGGAGGAGGTAAAACTCCAGCCACAAACACCTAACTCAGCTGCTTCTGCATGGCATCGTGCCCAGAGCACCAACCTCCCGGGTACCACCAAGCTGCAGAGCCCATCCTCCCCGACAGCTCTTCCCCCTTGCCATCGGCAGCGTGCCTCTACTCCACAGCAAAAACACACTCCAAAGGAGAGCTAGATGTTTTCCTTTTGTTAATTAAGAGAGGAAAAACTACCCGGCGCTTGGCAGTTCTCCAGCTTGCAGCCGCTTCCCGTGCCGTACACATCCAGCACCCGATTCCCCGCAGGGCCAGCCCCTGCCTCCCTGCTCCGCCACGGCCCGAGCTCGCAGGAAGGTCAGAGCCAGGCAGGGGGAAAAACAGCTCACTCAGCCAGTTGGGAAGAGAAAAGGAAAGAATACCCGGAAAGAAATGCCTTACATAAAATAAAATATCCAGGCTCTTTCCACCAGTGGTTTGGGCGCAGAAGTGGCTGGGTCAAAGCAGACCCGCACCACGGCGAGCAGTGGGATGGGGATGGGCACCAGGCATGTCCTCCCCCGCAAAGTCCCACGGGCACCGCTCCTGCTGCCTTGTCAAGCTGCAAACTATTAGCCAACACCGTTCCCAGCAAGGGCTGGGGCCAAACCCTGGTGCAAGAGTAGCGAGGCATTGCCACACCGGCGAGGCAGCTCCGCGGAGGTATCGGGATGGGCCAGGAGGGAGGAAACCCAAGGCAGATCCACCTTCAGGAGCCCCTGAGTCTGGAGACATTGCTTTCCACCACGAAACATCCATCTACACCCAACACCAGCCCGGCCCGGCCACACAGCAACAAGGACAGACATTCCCAGCTCCTCTTGAAATTATTTGGTTAATCTCATTGCTTTCCTTCTCTCCTTTCTTTTCTTAAAGCTTAAAACTGTTTCCAGTTCGGTACCTCCCCTGGATTCCTCCTGCCAGTTTCTGTGGTTTTGTAATGTTAAAAAAAAGAAAAAAAGGAAAGAAAAAAAGTTTCCCCTCTGGAAGAATCCCTGCAAACAATAGAAGAAACTGCCTATGCACCAAAAACTGTCAAATGCATGAAGCACTGAGTAAGCAAACTGGAAACAAGCTGGAGGAGCCCTTTTACTGTTTATAAAGTGAATAGAAATAACAAAATATCTTATCCCCCCCCAACATGACGTATCAGCTCTAGGTGTTGCTCTTCCAGCAGCTGGGAAAACGTGATTTGAGAAGACCTTCCTTCCTTCCCCCTCTCTTTAAAGGGGGTTAAAACCCAGGAAAATGGATGCTGGGAGTGGGATCCAGTCCTGGGGAGCTGCTTCCCTCCCTCCTGGGGGCCTGGAGTACCCTCACACCCGCCTGTTCCCCCACCCAACACCAGCCTCACCCACACCAGGGCAGGGAAGGGGGGAGGCTTGCTGGCACACATGGGTACCCCACTGGCACCACGGTCCCCAGCCCTCCCTGGGTTCAGCCAGGAGCCCCTCGCCCCACTCACCTGGGTGCTGGCACCCTGCTCGCCCATGGCCCCCATGCTGCCCCCCCACATCCGTGACAAGACCCGCTCTGCACCCAGTCCCGTGCCGCCCACGCCAAGGGATGAGCCAGGCTCCGCCACTCCCCTGGCGCGCCCCGCCACAGCCCGCCCCGTGCCCCCACCCAGAAGCACCCGTGACGCATCCGTGCCCACGCCAGGGGAGAGGACTTTGGAGCAGGGGCTCCCATCGTGCCCGGATGCGATGTGGCCACAGCCACCTGGGCAGGGACCACTCACAGTGGCCTTTCCCAAATTTCTCTTCTGTTTGAAAAGCAAAACTGCAAATAGCTAATTAACTAATTAAAGATGACCCAGACAAGAGCCAGGGAGTGCCCTCAATGGGTCACTGCAGAAGGGAAAGGGGGGTCCCCAAACTCCCATGAGAGACACTCGCGGTGTACCCTGAGCAGCCAGCTCCAGTGCTTGAGAAGATACTGTGAGTGGCCTTCATCACCCAGGAAATGAGGAAGAGGATGACAGTGGAGGCAGGATGTAGCGTCCCCAACACTTGGCACCACCACAAGGAGCCATCAGTAGTGATGCCACGGGCAGCTGAGCCGCTCGTGGGGCTCAGCCCTCCTTTATCCCCTGAATTTCCCCACTGTGCCCCACCATAGCCCGTGAACAAAGCCAAATGCCCAACCCAGTGAAGTCCCATGAGCAGAATCTCTCCCAGACACAAGCCACAGCACTGTTAGCCCCCCCAGGAGGGCCATCCCATGCCACCTCCATCACCCCAGCAGCAGCCAGCCCCACAGAGCACAGTTATATCGGCAGCAGACAAATCCAAGTGTTACAGCAGGGATGAAGTGACCATGAAACCCAACCAGGAGACACCACCACCAGGGTCAGCAGTGAGCAGCTTTATTTACCCCAGTATTACAGGCATCAAGCCCTGCCCTACCTCAGCCTGGCTCACACCCTCCACAGACGTTATTTTGCCCTCAGCTACCCCAATTTTGGCTCAACTGACTGTATATAAAGCACCGAGCACCTGGAATACATGCCCTTAACATAGAGCACCGTCATTTCTTTACCAGTGTCACAAAAAAGCACCAGTGGGCTATACTTACTTCAGCAGAAGCATCCAATTTCAGATATTGAAACCAAAATAGCTGAAAGGTATGAGTTAGAGCCAGCCAGCGTGGGCAGCCTGCTTCCACCCACCAACAGATGAATGCTCAGCAGCGCTTTTTAAAGCCAAACCAAAACAAGCTCCAGCTAAAACCAAGCAAATGCCCAGAGAGGTACAAGCCTAAATAAAAGGCCTGTGAATTGGCACACAAAGGGCCTGAAATAAACCCATCACACCTGCATCAGAATGGCCTCGAAAAGAGGTTTAAAATAAACCCGCTCGATGCTGCTGTGGGAGGCAGGTCCAGGGAAGCGTTACCGCACTGGGACAGAGCTGGAGCCACACGTCCCTTGGCACCAGCTCAGCTTCCTCTGGAGAGCTCAGCAAGAAGAGGAAAATACAACACCCAGCACTGAGCAAGAGCTCATGGCAAAATCACCCCCTGTTCAAGCAAGATCTGTCCAACCTCATGCTAAGGGATGGTGTTAAAGCAACCCCAGGGTTCCCAGGATGCCTTTGACCATGCAGAGGGCCATCACCTCCCACATGCTCCAGCAACGTCTGAGGGGCAGCTCTGGGCAGTTTTCCCACAATTAGCAGCCACAGAGGATGCTCAGGCACTGGGTGGCTTTGCTTTTATCCAGACAGTACCTGGCCAAAGGGCGAGCCACAAAGCGACATGGAGAGCAGAGGAGAGCAGCTGCCGGCACCACGGTGCATCCACGTCTGGGGTGGGGTGAGGTGACGCTCCCAGGGCAGGCAGGAAGAGGAGAGCAGGTTCCTCCAGCACAGCTCACGGTGACGAAGCCACCCACCCACCACCACCTCAGTGGGGAGGTGTCAAAGTTGCTGCCAAGCTGTCCCAGGAGAGATCTGCAGGTACCTCACTACCCCAAAGAAGCGGGATAGCCACGGTGTCTTCCAGGGGTAGTGGGGTACAGGCAGGTTGGACCCCCACAATGCCTAGTCCTGTCCCACAGGACCAGTGGAAGCTGACTCAGGCAGAAACGCCACCACTCCGCTTCCTGTCACACCTCTGGGAACGCCCAGGTATCCCATCCCACCTCTGGTCCCACCTGACCCTGCTTAGATTCAGGGTCCACCACTGGAGCTGTGCTGCGGGTGCTCTGCAGTCCCCCACCTGCCTCTTGGGCCACTGCCCTGGCCACTGCATCCACCCCCTTGGCCCATAGCCCTGTGCTGCATTGAGGGGGAGGACACTTGCCTCCAGCCCAGGGCTGGCGCTGGCAGCACAACGGGTGGGAGGAAGCAGAGAAGGAAGCGGCCCCAGCTTGGTTTACACAAAGCTGTCAAGCTGCTCCGCTGATGCTGCCCAGGCACAGACTAACCACCCCACCCCAAGCAGCTCCACCAGCACCAGGGACACGATTGCCAGCAGCCAGGAGACTGGGCTTGAACGCTGTGCAGAGGCACTCAGCGCTTCCCAAAGCGCAGGGTGGATCCAGGAACCTCTGCACATCCCCAAGGCTGCAGAACAGAGGGTACAGTGACCTGCTTCCAGCAGGCAGGACAGGTCACAGGCGCCTGACAGCTCATGAAGCACCAGGTCACAGGGCTGGAGGTGGGCTGTGACACCAACCAGGGTGCCTGTTGAACAGGCTTTCATGCCTGCAGTGTTTGTTGGTGGTACCCTCACCTCTTCCCCTCCCCACGCAAACCAGCCAAGCAGGATGCTTGGCAGCACCGTGCCGGCCATGTGGTTCCCTGCAGGAGCTCAATAACAAGGTGGAACGGGAGAGCTTCACCGAGATCCACATCTCCTCTTAGAGTCCAGACTCAATCCTGTGGCAGAGCATCCACACCCCCACTGGGGTGCTGGGACACCCAGGAGGGCTGGCGATGCCCCCGCAGACCATCCCCACCCACCCCAGCGTGCTCCGAGGGAAGTCCGAATCCATCGCCGGGAGAGACTCCTGGCTCCCAGCGCGTGGCGGGAGGGATAATCTGTTTAGGCTGCCGGCAAACGTCATCAGCCTGTCTCGGGTGGAGGCAGGGCTTGTTTTGTTCAGGCTTGGCAACTGAGCGGGAAGGGGAGAAAGGGGAAAAAAAAAAGAAAAGGACCGTGGCAGCAGAGCTTTAGCCTCTGCCTCCAACGCTGAACACAGCAAGCCCTGTGTATGGGGGAAGCTGGGGGAGAAGAAGGGGGCGGTGGGCTTCCAGCACCCCTGCGAAAAAACAACAGCCCCAGCCTGACCCAGGCTCTGGGTGGACCCACGGTAACTCCCATCCCATCACCTTCAGGGGTTTAGTCCCAGTATTCACCCAAGGGGCCTCTCTGAAAGCAGCGCCTGTTGCCCCCTGCACACATCTCTTCTAGGTGCTCAGTAACAGCATCACAGCTCTCAGCTGGACCCATGAGAGACCATGGCCCCAGAGCAGAGAAGGCAAGGTCACCATCCTCTGTGCACCAACTCCCTCAGGGCTCTCTGGAGGGAGGGATCAGTTTCTGACACAGCTCAAGGCAGGGAAAAAAACAGTATCACCACAAACACTGTAGCTGCAACCTCAGAAGAGGAAATCTGGGCGGTTTCAGCTCTGCTCTCGGTTCTGCACACCTTGGAGCCCAAGAGAACATCGCTGATGGGTGAGTCGGAGCAGCCGTCACCTGGCAGGAATGGGGAAGGTGACATGGTGTCTGGGGCAGGAATGAGATGGGATACACAAAGCAGGCTTTCCTGCCCACAGCATGGCTTCTAGGAACCGAGAGACCAACGTCGCTTTGCATTTTGCACGCTCCCACTGGGATACCACACCAATGGCCTCAGATCCAGGACCTCGGCTGGTGGGAGGCTCTGCAAACCCAGGCTCCGGTGGCAATTGGAGAGCCAGGGATATAGCTCAGCCATGGTGGTTAAGCAGCTTACATCTCAGCTTCCCTGCCCCTACACTATTTCCCCTCTGCTGTATGTCACTTGGCGATGGGCAGAGCAGCAGGACCAAACCTCACTCTGCATCCAGGCTCACTGCCCCTGGGTTTGGTCCAAGCTCCACTTCCTCCAGCCTAACACCCAGGCAGCTCCTTGGGGAGAGCCCTGAATGTGTGGGGACATTCCCCTTTCCATCCACATCCCCTTCTCCTCCAAAAATCGCATTTGCACAGCATGTGTGTGGCCACAAACCAGCTGCTGCCAAAGCTAGTAATCGCCCAGGCCAGGTTGTCACCACCAACACATCTCACCGTGCAGGAAGAGGCCAAACCAGAACAGACAGACCAGACCTGGGGTGTGAGGAACATAAGGCGTCACCGCCATGGGGGCGGCCGGCGGGCACAACACAGCAGCAAACCAGCAGCCCTGACCCAGCCACTGGCAAACCTCAAAGAAAGGAGCTGCCCGGGCAGTTTGCTGCGTGGGCAGCGGGAGTGACCGACCGACCGGAGGAACAGGAAAGGGAAAGGTTGAATTTGCCCTCCGTGCAAACAGCCCAGCTCCTTCTGCCAATACCCTGGCCCTGGCCCCGGCCCCAGGGCTACGCTCGGGTCCATCAGCTGCTCAGGCACTGGGAGGAAGGGCTGGAGGAGGCCAGCTGCAGTTTGCACGGGCAATTTGTCAAGCGGCAGTGAAATGGGAAGTGGGAAGGAATGGGTGCCGCAATCCCCGCTCCCCCTCCTCGAGCGATCCCAAAGCCCGGCCTGCCCCACCAGCGAGCAGGCATATCTAACCACCTCCCACATCGGGGCTTCCTCAGCACCAGAGAGAAGCCACAACATCTCTTCAGAGTGGTCCATGCAAAAAACCACCACCAACCAAACACAAGCCCATCAGCAAGTAAGTGAACAAAGGGGACTGTTCTCCGGCACCCAAAGGCACCTCCATGTACCTGGGCCATGCAGAGGGTCAAGCGCACCCAAAACTGACCCTGGCACCCAACCTCATGTCTCTCCTGAGCACCTACTGCTCTCGTATCTCTCTCCAAGGGTGGGACGCAGCCACTGTGACCCTGCCCATCCCAGCTCCTCCGGCCGTGCCCCCCAGGTCCCTGCCCACAGCAGCCACTGATGGAGGCGGGTTTGACATTTGCAGAGAATCTCCCCCTGTCCCGTCCTAATAATTAGGCGGATTTTTGCAGCATGATACAAGCAGCCGGGAGGAGGGAATGCAAGAACAGGGGCTGCTTTCCAGAAAAGGGGGGGCTTTTCCTTCCCCAAGGAGCAGGGGGTGGAGGTGAAAGTGTGCCCGGGACATGACCCCTCACCCTGCCACCCTTCAGACAATCCACAGAGCCAGGACAAGACCCTGTCCCAGGGCATGGCAGCCTCACCCATGCAACGCCCCTGAACAAAGCCAAGCCTGCAACCCAACGCTGACACTCTCTGGCCTCGGTGGCCGGCTGCTCAGCATCCAGAACAGTAGGAAAGTGATAATGTCCAAAGGAGGAGAGATGGAAATAACCACCAACCCCCACTGCTGCCACTGGACAAGGGTGTCACGGGCCGGGGCGGGAGGAGGCAGTGGGAAAAGTTAGCAAGCTCCATTTTCTAACTGGGTGGTCCTCTGGGCATTCATGCCACAGTCCCTGTCACCCCCCGCCTCTCCCTCCCCCCCAAAAAAAAAAAGACACTAGTAGCTGGAAAGACGTCCTCAAATTCCTCTATTTGTGCCAGTCCCCATGCCCCAAGAGAGCACATACATGGAGAAAATTAAAAGCAACTGCTTTATGCTCTGCTCTTCTTCCAATTCAGGCCAAGCGTGATTTTGAGGTTAATTCCCAGCCTGTTCCTGTCATGGGCACTTCATCTTCCTTATGAACTAAGGGCATGAGGTATAGGCATGGCTTGGTCCGGGCCAGCAAGTATGGAGAGCAAGGACCCCGTGGGGACAATCCTACGGCCCTACAAAGCCCTGGGTGGCTTCTTTGGGAAGAAAGTCCCGCTGGCCAGGCTGGCTTTTTCCTAGAGACGGAAGAGGTCCCCAGGAACCATCCATCTGCCTGGGGCAGGCTCTGGGAAGCTGCCTGACCTCCACACGAGGTATGCAGGAGGTTAAAGGGGACCGTGCAGTGCCAGTGCAGGCACGCCTTGCCAGGAAAGAGGGAATTCCCACGAAAAAGGGAATTTTTCCCTTGCTGGGAAAGGGGCAGTGCCAGGGGAGCTGGCAATGGATGGGTGGAGCAGACAGGACAGAGCAATCAATACCACTGTGTCTGCCAGGGACCACACGCCTGATCCTGCCACCACAGAGGTGGCAGAGAGTATCACAGGACTCCAAGTGCCCATGCCAGGGCTTGGGGTCATTGGGGCAGACCCCCAGCAACAGATTTTCCCAAGGGGGGAGCAGATGTGGCAAGTGACCCAGTTTTTCCCATGCCATATGGGCACCACAGAAGGTCAAACACAGCTGGGGAGGGGTCAAGAGCATGTCAACTCCTGCCTGCAGCCCTCAGGGTGGGGAGGGGGGGGGACGGCCACAGCTCTCCAATGGGTGGTGGGGCCACATATAGCCACCCCAAGTCACACTGACCCCCGGCCAGCAGCACAGCTACACACAAAAACAACTCGTGAACGCAGCGCTCCTGGGATTAGGGACTTAGCATCCGCGCAGCCCTTTGAAGTTGGAAGCGCTAAGTCCGATTATTATTAGAGAGCTCCAGCTCATTAATCCTGATGTTTGGGGCTGCTTTCCCCCCCCCCTCCTCCCTCCCAGCCCCGTTCCTAATTCGGTTCCCCGTGTACAACGGGGATCTACTACGACCGATAAATATTTGTGACGCTTTGCAAACGCACCCCGGTCTCTGCCCCGAGCAGTTCCAGTGCCCTGAAGCACCCCAGGAAGCAGGAGGGGCAGCTCCTAACACCCACACAGGTATTTTTATATAATAAAAATCCAAAAAAAGACACGAGTACGTAAGTGTGAAGTACCTTCACCTTTCCCACAAGCCAAGTGGAAAAGGTCAGATGACTCAAAAGGACTTTTCTACCCTGACTCTAGGTAATCAGCAACACAGTCCCCATCCGTGGGGTGAGCAGGATGCACGGAGAACCCGTGCCACAGGTCAGGATCTGCCCTCCCCCCCCCCACCCAACCAAGCTTAAAAAAAATCACTTTAAAAAAATTAAGTTTAAAAAGCAAAACAAACAAACAAACAAAAAATAAATCAGAGCTGTTAAATGAACCGTTATTCCTGGGTGTGCTTTGGAGGAGCACACCCCCACATCCAGCCAAGCTCCTCACCATCGCATGAAGCCTCCTCCTCCTCCAAGGGGGATGAATTTGGAGGGGAGGCAGAGGTTGGGGGGGGAAGTGGGGCTCTTCGGCGGGGCGGGAGGGTGCGTGTGTGCATCACACGCTCCCAGAGCCACCATCTTATCTGGGAAGCGGGATTACTTCACCCCAGCTGCAACGGGAGAAGCTGAGCAGGATCACACTGTTTTTCCCCGACCACAGCCCCCTGCGTGGGGGTCTGGATCTGTCCCCACAGCAGCCAGCTGTGGTGACACCCCCCCTCCCAAGGCCACCCATCATCCCAAAGGGAACAAAGCAAACAAGGGGCTGCCCAAAACACAGCCGGGTCCCTGGGGAGGGCAGCAGGGCTGGCAGACACTATGGGGGTCAGCATGCAATGGTTTAAAACTCTCTCCCCCCCCCAATAAAAATATAAAAGCCTTGCCCCCAGGAGGCAGTGAAACCCCAGGCAAGGCAGCGGGAAGGGGCTGGCCAGGAGCGGGGGGCTCTTCCCGAGCCCCCTCCGGGACGGCTCCTTTGTCTGGGCACAGCCGCGACGCTCCCCGCCGCCCGCCCCTTCCCGCACACACCACGGCATTTTTTCCAGTTACATTTTTTCCATATNAGCGAGCGCAGCAATATGTCTGATCTCATTGCCATAATAGGATCGGGAAGCGGCATGTCAGCCCCGGTCCAGAAAGGTACGGGAGAAGGGAGGGCGGCCCTGCTCCCCACACCCCGACACCCCAAACGTGCCCCCCCACTTCCCACCGTGCATGCACAGGCTTCCGGGCCTGCCTCAGGCCTGGGAGGAAGAGGAAGAGGAGGAAGGCCCAGCTCTGGCAGCCCCCCAGCCCAGGCCCTCGTCGGGAAGGGGCAGCAATGGCCTTCCCATCGCCCCTGGGGAACTGGGGGGTTATGGAAGTGGGGGGCACGTCCGGCACCTCCAGGAGGGGAAGTTCTGTTTATGGCTGAGTTTTTTCCCCCCCAGGAGTTTCTGGATCTTCTGATGGAGCCCACAGGATACCCCCTACCTGCTGCCATGCACCCCAATAGGGGCTGAGATCACCCCCAGGGCGGGTGCTGGTCCACAAACAGCCTCAGGAAAAGGGTGAGGCTCAACAGGAGAAGTCCAGGACCTACGGGACAAAGGGGCACCTGTGGAGGCACTGGGTGCCCCATGGGACACCTGGGTATCCATGGGGTCAGCAAGTTCCCCATGGGGTCAGTGGACACCCTACAGGACCAGAGGGCACTCACACGGCTCCTAAACACCCCATGGGATTCACGGATAGCTATGGGTCCCTGTATTATCTGTGGGGTCAGCAGGCACCCAATGGGATCCCTGAACATCCCACAGGAGCAGAAAGCACCCACAGGGCTCCCAAACACCCCACAGGATCCATGGATACCTGTGGGTTCCCATGCTACCCACGGGGTCAGCAGGCACCGCGTGGGAGTCCTCACTGCCCACAGGGTCAGCAGGAACCTCTTGGGACCCTTCAACACCTTAAAGGGCCAGAGAACACCTACAGGGCTTCTAAACAGCCCATGGGATTCATGTATACCTGTGGGTTCCCGTGCTACCCATGGGGTCAGCAGGTACTCTATGGGACTCTAGGGGCCAAAGAGCCCCTGTAGGGCTCCTAAACACTCCACGGGATTCATGGAGCCCTGTGAGGACCAGCAGGGACCCCACAGCACCCCCAACAGTCCACACCACCCATGGAGCAGCAAGCACCCACAGGGCCCTACAACATCTATGTGACCAGCAGGCACCCCATGGGACCCCTGGAGATTCCCTAGGAACCTGTGCTAACCACGGGGCCAGGAGGCACCCATGGGACCTTCTGCTGTCCGTGGGACCCTAAACTATCCATAGGGTCCTAGGCTACGCAAGGGGGCACCCCGGGACCCTAAGCAACCTAGTGGACCCCGAGATAGCCATGGGGCCATCAGTCACCCACGGGTCTCTACACCAGTCACAGGACCCCGGGCTACCCAGGGGGCCAGCAGACACCCCACGGGGACCCAGGTCGCCCCGGGGCCGGAGGCGTGAGGGGCGGGCAGAGGGCGGGGCACCGAGGCGGATTTTAGGGGGAAAACAGTGAGGTTTAGGGGGGGGAAGGTCCCACCTGGTTGAGGTCCTCGTCGTTGAGCAGGTGGGACTCGCGGGGCTTGAAGCAGTTCTGGCACTTGCTCTTGTTGAAGATGTTGGCCTGGAACTTCCTGCAGGGGTTGTCCTTGGCGGCCATGGCGCGCCCCGCGCCCGCT